>JAPYZA010004236.1:0-30918 GCA_030522685.1 Eupelmus azureus | reverse complement strand
AAAAAAGAGAAAAGAAAAGCCCCGAAGACGGCCTATTCGGCGCGTAGGAGTAGGAGAGAGCAAGAGAAAAAGAAGGAGACGGTCAGAGCGTAGCCAGGAGTGTTCAGTTTGAAGGATCGAATTTGGCAGCCGGCCAACGGAACAGGCCGAGTGGAAACAGGCGCGCCCCTAAAGATTTCTTGTAGCATAGCCGCGAAGGCGGGCAACTCGCTTATCGAGCGATTCGTGGGTCCATTCCGAATTCAAATTGTTTTTTTGCAATTTTGATTCTGATTCGCGTGTCTCCTTCGGTCGCAGCTCTTTTTTGTCGTTTTATTGACCAAACAAGGAAACACGAGTGGTATGAGTTATGCAGCGAAGTGAATTTTGCAGGTCGTTAATGTATTATTTTTCTCGGCTGAATGTGGAAAATTTCTGATTTTCCGGAGCGGAATCGAGCGGAAGCTGGCACTTTTCTTTTGCTGGTTGAGTCACGTTAAAGTCGGTTAACAATGCAAGCTCTGGCTTCGTAAGCGGTTCTCCGAAAAAACGAAAACAAGCGGAAAATGAGCCAAAAATTGCGTCTCGCGTCGCGTTGATTTTCGCTCTGCACGTAAAAAAGTTTGTATATATAAATAGTAAGCCGAACGAGGTTATTAAAAAGCAATTAAAAATAATTTTAAAATACAGTTTTATGTAATTTGCCAAGCAAAGCTGGAAAAAAAGTGCGAACAAAAAGCATAACGCTGAACACAAAAAGATTGTAATGCTGCAGAAAAATTCTTACACAAGCTAAATGAAAAAAGGTCGCATTTAATAATAGCTTTGTAAGAGCCTACACGAAAACGCGCTTATGCACTCGAAAATTTGTTTTCTTTGCTAGCGCCGTGTGGACCCAAGGCGCAGCTTTCAAACGACAAAGAGATGAAAAGTTGACGTACTCGCCCATTTAACCTGGGCTAGTATATAGCAGCAGCAACCGGCTTCTTCCTTTTCTTTGCGTCTCTCTTTTATTTTTCAGCTTTTCTTTTCTCCTTTTCTCTGTCGCAGAACGTTTTAATCCCTTCCGTTTCAAAGACGCCCTCTCACCTCTGGTAGACAGTAGCACGAGTTTGTACATATACGGTTCGCGCCGAGAGGTAAAAAACGACAATTCGATACTGGAAATTGCGGGCTTTTCTCTTGAGTTTTTCCGGAAGCCGGCAGTTATTTGGCGGAAGGGTTTATGAGCCGAAAGTGCTGCTTTTTTCGGCGGTGGTACGCTCGATTACGTAAGACATTTTTTTCTCTTGTTTTGGCCCGTTACGTTTTATGAACGGCAAATTTGGCAAATTAGATTGAATTTCGGTAAATATTTAGCCTTCATAAAATTGCGTTAGCTGGCAAAAAACGTATTCAGCTAATGGCGTAAATAACATTAAGTATTAAAAAAAATTGATTAAACCTGCAAAGAACTTGTATACTATTAATGATGATAAATATTTTATTAGCTAAATTCTTACTTATTCACGAGAAACGCGTTCCCCTTCACTGCGCTAACCTAACTTCATCCATATCTCAGCTACAGTTGTTTCTTTCATGGGATTCGGTAATTCGCAGTCGCTATTCTCAGAATTCATCAGAATTCATTAGGATCAGACGAATCTTCGATCCTCTCAAAACATTTCCGGCGCACCGACGAAATAAAAATCCAAATGCAAGCTCTGTTCTCTCTGTCTCTTTCGTACACGCACTTACGTAACCATGCTGAGCGATGCGAATGTATATCTGTGGTTTTCTAAGATAATTGATTAATATCATTTTTCATGTTTGTGAAAAATTGATGTTCTAATATTAAAGGTACTCCTGAGATCAGAGTAAACTGAAACCTAACATTTAGTTAATTCATTTAGGCAATAAATGCCAATATAATACGGTCATAATTTTAAAATGTACTCTTTTCTTTTACTGCAAACTAGTAAAACATACTAGTTACTAAAATCTTCGAAACTAGATTAGAGGTGAAATGTTGCTTATTGTTTACATTATTGTAATTATTCTATTATTTAGTTTTGGCACATCATTCGTATTATTTGTCTTTATATTTGTGCGGCTTCCTGACATAAGTAGATAAGTATATTTTTGATGAAATTGATGATTTCGTAAAATTAATACTAATTATCAAAAATATAATCAAAAACCGAGAAAACAAATTAAATAAAAATAAATGAGGAATAAACTTAGAAGTTTGAAAATTGATTGTCCTCAAAATAAATTTATACACCTGGTGTGATATCTCCATTAAAGCAATTTTCTTATTCCACAGAACACATCCCCGCAGCGCGTTCTTTACGTGCGCGCTTGAATATAAAAATGCTCGCTACTAATTTCGCACCATCGCGTGCGTAATGGAGAAGCGCCGAAGGAAAAACGATATAAGCAGCGATAAAATTATTATAGATGCAAGCGGCTCTGTCCGCATTAATCACAATGGCAATTGGCCGTAAATTAAAGCGATAATATCAAGCCGGTATTTCAAGACTCGTCACCTAAGATAACAATGTTAGGTGTAATAATACGATCTCTGGAGAGTCTCGTTGCGCCGATAACATATCGCGCCTCTCTCGCTTTCTCCGTCTGCCAAGCTTCTAGACGCTCTGCCATTGCGCGAATGTCTACATGGAATTCCCCCTGAGTAGTCTAGCTTTATCAATCAGGCTATCTTTATCTTTACGCATCGCTGCGGGTTGTGCATTTTATTGTTGATGTGATGATAATGTTGATTGGGGGATTTTGGGGTGGTCGGCGCTGAATTGCTCTGAGCTGCTTAGTAGGGTGAGCAAAAAGTATTTTAAGGATAAGAAAGAGAAGGGATTTTGTTGTTCTCCAAGATATAAAAAGTATTGTTGTTTAGAAATGAAAATTTAAAATTACGTATTAAATAAACGGTTTATAATGAATTAATTAAGAATTTTGATTGATAGTAAAATATACGCTGAGAGACACGACAGATTTTGAATTTAATTTGAATTTTTAATATCCTTGCTTTTTTTTACATTTTAGCTATATAATAACTTGCAGAACGAGTCTCACTACAGTTCTGCGAATTATGTTAATGATATATAATCTTTTGACGAATACTTTTTGCATTTTTGTAGCCAGCAATTTTTCAGTAATGAATCAAGTTTACGTTTCAGAAGCTTATCATTTGTATACTAGGAAAATGTTACATTTAGAAAGACCGATAAAAGTATGATAACGAGAAAAAAATTCAATAATTACACTGTCATGACAAATTTGACAAATTTCTGAGATTGCGATGACTTATACCTACCGTGACTTATACCCGCGCTATCAATCAAATACTTCATTTTTATCATTCGTTATTACCGTATAAAATGAGCTCGAGCATTTCAATCTCCCAAGTAATGCAGTCCTTAATACGCAAAAACCAGGTTTTCAACATCGACATATCGTTTGCCTAACATTTTAGAACCTCTTTATCACCTTCTCATTCGCGCGACTCTCGCTCTCCACTTAGACTCCTGTCGCGTTAATTGTTTTACCGACCAGAAGAAGAATGCAAGTAGAAAAAAAAAGACGAAACACTCGGTCAGATGACTTGACGTCTCGACTATCTCTACATAGTGAGTACGAGAAACCAGTTTTGGTTTTTTAATAGAGTTTAGAGTTCGCGCGTATTGCCGCACGGCCATACCTATACCTATTTAGCACTGCGAATGTATAAGCACTCCAAAAGGACGAATAGCCGTCATAGTGACCGAGTTCGTCCCGAGGGGGCCGTTCGTTCTTTCTGAAATTGTTTCGACCCCTTGAGCAGCGCGCGCCGCGATCGATCGGGGTGTTTTACTGCCGGCGGTTACAGCCTAATTTGAAATATTTGCCTAGGAAACGGAGCAATTTAATGTTATGCGTGACTCTGTGTTCTGCGAATTTCATGTAGCTTTAATTGATTATATAACGGCGTGTATGCCCGTGCATGAATGTATTTGGGTGATATTGTGTACGTACTCCGCTGGAGAATACGAGTTGGAGAGACAAATTACTCGTTAAAATTAACAATCGCGGGGCTATTTACATCTGAATTGCCAGTTTGAAAATGAAAATTTATGAATATTGCATGTCGTTAAATAACTTTGTACATTCGATGTTTCAGATGTATATATAAAAAGAGGAATAAGATATTAGGTCGAAAATAATTTCTTTTCAACATTTACGTCTTGCTTTTTCAATCAGAGATTTAACTATAAAATTGTCTTATTCATCAATAATTTATTCAGCGCTTCAGCTATTAGTTTATTTATAATTTAACCTGTTGTCTCGTTCGTCGTAAAAATTCAAGCCCAACACATCCAGCATCAGAAAGTCGTAAAACAGCAAAGTAAAAAATTGTCGCTAGAAACGCAACTTTTTTCAAACATAAATAATGCCGCTCGTAAAAAGCCTCAACAAAAATATCAACAAGAGCTCCCTATTAGAATATCCAGACAAAACAAGCGCGAACGCGCACGTGGCTCTGAGCAATCATTCCCGCTTCTACAATAACAATAATAGCACCTACTTGTTCAAAAGCAAGATAATTAGGAGTCCGTAGCCCCCCGGCACCGGGTTTTCGTTAAATTAGCGTACTCTCTCCATGCAAAGCTTGCATCAGAGAAGTGGCTTGTAAAACGGGTGCAGCAGAGCAATCGTGAATTTGCAATGAGAAACAGCAAGACGGAATAGGCGTAGAGTGGAGTTAGAGGAAGAGACCGCGCGCACGTTTGAGGCCAGTGTAAAGCGCGTGGCGGTTTATTGATTTGTGTAAGGTTCGTATAATCACGCCGGGAAAAAAGGGCCGGCCGTGCCCTTCTCGCTTCGCGCGCCGGGGGATGTTCACGGTAGTTTCGAACTAGTCTCACGCTCAATTATTTAGCGGGCTTAGGGTGTATGTGTGTGGGTATGGAGCGGTACTTTTTTCTGTGGCTCTGATCAATCGAGTTGGGTATGAAATATTTTTCTGTAGAGATGTATTGTTTTCTTTGAAGAATAAATCTACATTTCGGAGCAAGTGTCGTTGTTTCTCGGAATATTCAATTTGTTGATAGACGAATGGTAAAATTAATCGGTGCAACGTGCCACGAATAACCGGGTTGCTTACCTAGGATACTGCAGCGTTGCTGTTCTACTAAGAGAAGCGCAGAGCTAGGCAATAACCCGGCGCAGCGCGCGCAAAAAAAGGGAGTCGCGCGAGAATGAGCGTAAAAAAGACGAACGACGGCATTCCAGCACACACAAGCATAGTGAGAGCCTGCCGAACGGCGTAATCCAAAATCGGAGAGTTCCAAAAACAGCTGTGTCAATGCCGGATCCTCTATGAACGTACGCGCTGCACGGCGAAAAGGGGGATGTATATGTAAGTCGGTGTGGGAGAGCGGCGCTCGCGAGCGCGCGGGGATAAAGATAGAGGAGCCGCGCGTGAGGACGAAAAGTGCCGGCGGCCGGGGTATATTTTTAGACTCGCGCACGCAGGGAGCGGGCGAGTAGGTATACACAGAGGCATAGGAAAAAAAGGCGAGATACGCGAGGCGCTCGGGCGCACCGGAAGAAAGGCGGCATATAGACTCGCGGAAGGCTCTGGGTGCGGAGTTCGCGAGCGCCGCCATGATAATTCAATGAGAGAACAGGGGGCCGGAGCCTCGCGCGCTGATTATTAATGATTAGCGGAGCAATTACCTTGGAATGCCGGATGGACGAGTCGCTCTGCCAGCAGCTCTCCTCCCCTCGAAGCGCCGGCGGCTCTGTGCCTTATCGTCCTCTCCCTCCCTATAGTATCCTATGAATTCGTTGCTGGCTTGTGCGAGTCTGTGTGTATATCTGCAGTGTTCACATTCGCCGAGAGAAAGAAGCTGGAGCGAAACCGGTCTTCCGTGGGAGCTGTGTATAGGCGCGCAGGATCTCTGCTGTGGGAGTGTGTATTCCTCGAGAATCGTGCAAAAAACACCACAAGAAAAAGATCTCTCTCCCGACGCTGCGCTTATCGACGTGCTTTTCTCCTGGATTTAGCTGTTAGTCAGTGCTGTCGGTGATAAAAACAAGAAGCGCAGAGGTTCACGCACGCGTCCGAATCGTTGTCGAGTCGGAAAGGATGAAGGATCGCAATGAGATGAAGAAAACTGGCAAAGATTTAAAGACTGCGGAGAGAGAAGGAGCGTCCGTCGAGTCGACCGGTTCGCGCACGAATGCTTCCACTGAAAATTCCTCCTCGTCGTTCTCTCTCTTTCTCTCTTTCTTCGCTATATGCTATAGGTATTACAAGTATATATGCGTATATATATATATATATATATATATATAGGTGTATGCGTGGTATACAGCCGTCTCGCTCCCGGTCCACGACTAGCGGCTCGCGACTTGCTGAGTTGCTGCTTGCTGCTGCGACCTGCGAGCGACACGTCGAAAAAGAGCGAGAGAGACGGTGCAAAATGCGCGCACCCCAACGCGCATGTATCTATCTATATATAGTGCATTCTCTCTCTCTCTCTCCCTCGCCTTTCCTCCCTTTCCCATCAAGAGCGCATGTGCGCGTCAACGTATGTATGTACCTATAGACTATATATATACATCTACATGCACGGTACTGAGAGTTGCGTGAAAAAGCGGAACGATGAGAGAGCTGAGGATTGGCTGGTTACCGGGAACGATGGAAAGGTTCGCGAGGGCGCGAATATTCGATTGCGAAATCCTTTGTGCGTTATCACGCGTTACTGCATGCACTTTCATGGTTGTCATAAAGAAACTTCAAATATTAACGATAATCAAAATTAGCATGAACAAACTTGAGGCAATCAATCAAAAGCCAAATTATCTGACAAAGTCGGTCATATAGATAATTTATATTCTATAAGTAGATTTGACGAATGAAACAATCAAAATAATTATGTACATGTGATATTTTATATTAGGTTCATAATGACATGGTTATAACGCTAAATGGGGATTCCTTTATGATGCTATTAGAGAGGTTTAAAAAATACATAATGAGCTTTGCTCGATACTTATTTTATTTAAATTCTCATCAATATCATATCTGAATAATGCGTAATGACACAATGAACAATCATTAAAAAATATAGTGTTTTCTACAATTACAATTGATATACATAGTTATTAATGTAGATAAGATATACTAATTAGAAGAATTGGATGACGCGCGTTTCGGAAAGGAATCTACCTTATCGCTCGTTAGAATCATCTTTTCTAGTGACAATTAAAAAGTCTTACAAAATATAGTGCAAATACGTTTGCTATACACAACAAGGAGGGACGTAACCGTTTTTTTAATTCGCTTTCCAGCTCATTACTTCGCTGCTTCTAGCTGTAACTAACTTACGTGAATGCATGCTAACATTTTGTTTTTATACATTTTTCTTTCTTACCTAGTGCTTTTTACCCTTTTAAAATCTCGCTACTCTTCCAAACGATCGGGACCAATAAATCTAACAAAAATTCATCTTTTTTGTTTCGCACACTCAACATGGAAATAAAAAAAGTCCCGTCAATGCTCACGTATAACTCTAGTATCTGCATAAGGCCTGAAAACACAACAATCGTTTTATTTTTTGTAACAAATCTTCCCTACAGCTTTAAACGCATTTCTCACTCAACTTTTCCCCGCGCCTTTCCTCCCGCTTATTTATACGAAAAACTTAACAACAGCTGCTCGCATAATACAAATCTCTTTTTCTCAATCTTTAAAAGTCTTAATGGAGAAAAGATAAGAGACTATCATTCTTACATACATAGTAATAAATTAAAAAAGAAAAAACAAGCAATAAACAAAATATTTCTTTTTTTTTCTGGACGCAACGATCTTGCTTGGTCCATCATTTCCCGTGCTGTTGGTACGCATGCCATAATTGTTTCGATCCACTTAAATTCAACAAAGTTTGCACGCGCAAATCGGGAATCACTTACTCGATGATCTTTCGCTTCGAAAGAAAGGCCTATATTATATCACATACAATATCCAGAATGCATCCGCTGTACAAAGTTTAGGACCCGCGTCCGCGTCAAAAAAAGGAAAAAATCTGAATTAGCTCGCTTTCTACGTAATTTACGACCGCCGATAAATCACGCGAATAGAAGTAATTATTATGTCTACTTATAAACATCACGCACAGGCATATATAACGCAATTTGCCGAAATATTTATAGGTACCTCTTGCAATTCGTTTCGAAGAAAAATTTTTCACAGTTGTTGCATCTTTTAGTTCTACGGAGTGAGACGAATATTATATAGCACTGAAAACGAGTAAATCGTCACAAGCGGGACGACTTTAATTTTTTTTATTTAATTATATAACATTTTATGTGCTTTTTTACTATGTATTAACCTTTCGTTACTCTCTTTTTAAAAATTTTTTTCGAATCATTTCGTTGAATCGCGAGGAATGTTCTTCGTACATTCTAATGGCTACTGCGCTCTGCAAAAAACGCGAAAACGAACCTATGCTAGTTAGATTATTGCCACTGCAGTCTGCATTTAGACCGAATCTACTTTAGATGATACAAAATCCTAACTTTCTCGCTTTTGTTTTTTATTCTCACTCTTGCCTTCTTCTTTCAAACTAACAACATTTATACGCTAATATTGCTATACTTTGTTTTCGCGGGCTTTATGCTCTTTGGAGTTTTGCCCAATGATCATCATATTTGTCGTATCTCTACTTAAAACATTTAGTATGGTGTAAGTTTCTCATCCGTTTCTCTTTAAATGTATATCTATCATATATTTATATATGTGAGTGTACTTGCGTGCACGCGTCCCTGCGCAAATTTGTGTTTTATCTATATAATGTATATTCATACTGTATGTATTTATATAGATAATTTCAGACATGATTTTATTTTGAAACAACATATATTTGGTAGACTTTAAAATATCTACCATATTGCTATTTTATTTATGTAATTTGATTTCATTTTTCTATACTTTTTTTCATTTCGAAATAATTTCACAATGCCACAGATTAAGATGCACAGTAAATTCGATTTATTTTTGTAAACTTTGTTTCATATTTATATTATGTAGTTTAAAATGTTTAATATTATGTGACTTTTATTCTCTTAAAATACAAAAACAGTTGTTAAAGTTTTTGAAAATGTAAAGATTGTTACCACGTAACGATAGTTGCACGAGATCTATCTCTGTTTTTAAAATATCATGTACAAACGATATACGTTATAAAATATATGTATAAATAAGTAATGCTTTTTTTAAGAATAAGAAAACAATGTCTTTTGTCCTTAAATGCACGAAATACAGTATGTTTTTGGAGTGATAAATAGGTCCCATCGTGATCTGTATTTCTCAAACCATATTAATTTGAGTCACACAGATCTATTTCTGTATAAATGTAAGTATCAAATGACATACTCTTCTGTGGTACTACGCAATCGCTTTCTTTTTTATCACTCTTTCTTAGTATGTACATAGAGTGACATAACACATGCATACTACCATACGTACATAAATATTAAATACATATACATGAAGGATTTAATTTTAGAAATCCTCTAATAATCTATTTTATTTTATCTTTTAATCTCGCAATACTTCTTTATAGATTTCACTAATTTCTTATTTTAATTTTAGTCTTATTCTGTATAACTAATATAACATAAATGTTAAAAATTATCAAATAATTATTTTCAAAAAAGTACAAAATTAAACTTTATAGAGATATCTTTATCAAAGTTTATTAAAAAAACGAAAGCTTCAATTTAGATAAAAAGTTTAAAAAAATATTCCAGTAAACAATTAAAATTATTATAGGGTACTAATACTTGCATAAACTTACAAGATAAAGTAACGTTTTTATAATGGATTCATCATTCATTGGATGAATTGTACCCTTAAATGTATATTTTAAAATTGTAAGTTTTTATACTGTATACTACTTGCACAATATTCACTATCAAACGCGTCCTTAAAAGAAAACTGCAATACTTTTGCTTACATCAACAATAACAAAGGATAATCTTCATCCTTAAATTTGAAATAATAACGGTAACATCCTTGTTCGATGATCCTATCATGATTGTCGTGCACCCAAGCACACAGTCAAATTTATTCCGATATTTACACAACTGGATAGTTCAAAACACAATCCTCTCTTCAATTGTTATTATTATTATTTGAATTCAAAGGACTGCCAATGTTATCAATTTCTCGCTGAGCTCTTGAGATTTTCACTTTGTCTCTAGGAGTACCATCTTCTCCGGTTTCCATGGCAAACATCTTCATCTTCTCTTTAAAACTCAGTTTTTCTGGCACGGCACCCATTTGTGAATTTTGTTGTTGTCTCTGTTTCTCGGCCAATCTTCTTTGTCTTGGATCCCTAAGATGAAATATATCAGTAATTATTAATCCAAAACTCAATATTGTCAAGATCGTCTTACACAGTTTGCGTAACACAGATTGTTTTGACAGTTATTTAAACTTTTTAACTCATTTTATAAAAAAATTTATGTACTGTAGTTATTTAAAAAGAATTATTGAAAGATACTAACTTATAGACTTCCTGAGCGCCTATCACGCCAGGTGTCGCTCCTTGAAATAAGCCTCCGGGACCTTCTGGTGTTTTCGGAGAAGCTAATAACATCTCTGCATCGTTTATGAAGTTCTATAGAGAAAATAATTAGTTAATAGTGCATCTAAACAAGTGTTTAACATAAAACATCTACTATTGCATAACACATAAAAATACGTTTCTAAAATAAATATCTACTGAATGGTTTCGATCGTCATTTTTGATTCATGAATACAATCAATCAGGAAAACACACATTATAGATTGGACAAGATTGCGATCAAGTTCAGTACACGCTTGCAATGATGGCAATGATAATGTTTACAACGATTTATGATGGGCGATGGAGCAAAGATGATTATACAGCTTATTTGATAAGGTCAACATTGCCACATGCAATAAAAAAATGGATAGTGAACCATCAGTGGATCGTCGAAACCTTGGTATACCTCATTACTTTATCTTCCATTGGTCGCATATGAAGAACGTTTGTTACTTATAAGTTCTATTTTTACAGTAAATTTTAAATATGGTTAGTGTTATTTTCAAAAGAATGCTATTTACAAAAACTTACATTTGGATCTTCTCTTATAGTATCCATCGTTACCGATGAGGAGGTTACAATATTCGATGAGTTTGACGTATTATTTCGTGATGGTGATTCGGTGTTAGCATTGGGATCGTGGAATGATACTCTTTTTATCATCGTTGTGGGTTGAGATCCGAGCAAAGAGTTTGACGTCGTCGATGTATTAGATCGTAATGCGCTTTGCTGCGACATAACCGCATAGCTTGATCCGCGTTCAGGCGGTGGCGGAGCCTCATTACCAGAGTCTGCAACGTTATAGGTTTGTATTAAGTTATGAATCAGAAATAAGTTTAACTTTAAAATTTTTAACCGAAATTTTATGAATATAAACTTACTTGGTGAACTGGGCTCCTCGATAACAAGATTATCTAGTCTCAACATGCCAGGATGCAGCTGATGCTGATTGCGCAAATTAGATTGATGCTGCTGGTACATTTGTTGCATCTGTTGTTGATGTGCGTGCATTTGTTGTTGTTGTTGTTGTTGTTGTTGTTGTTGTTGTTGTTGTTGCTGCTGCTGCTGCTGTTGTTGTTGTTGTTGTTGTTGCCTAACCGCTTCTTCTTCTTGCCTTCTTCTTTGACTCTCGTCAAATTCCGACTGGCGTCTTTTGAGCTCTTCCATGCGGCGCATTCTTTCCCTATCTTCATTTGCCTGAGCAGCCTCCATACTCGCTTTTTGACTAGAGGATGGCGAGACAGTCGTTTGACTACTAAGGTTCTGATTTTGTGGAGTATAGGACGGGCCAGAATTATTAGTAGAATTGGTCATAGTGCCCTGTTGACTGCTAACTGTATGTATCGGCACGTTCGTCATCTGAATCTGGCTGGCGACAGGTTGTGGCGATAAAGCTCCTCTTGCTTGACCTGTCACATTACTGGTTTGGTTATTACGATCCTGGGTGGTGACGCTACGAATGAGACCCTGAACCCGTTGACTGCTGCTAGTGCTCTCACTCTCTAGGTCATTGCCCTCCTCGTCATCATCCTGTTGATTAGCAGCTTCTTCAGCACGCTTCTGGAAATCTCGTTCTAGTTGAAGGGCTCGTAATTGTTCCTCTTGTTGAGGTGTTCTACGAGGTAGAGCGCTTAGCTCAGCAATTTGCTGATCGCGCCACTGTCTTGCAGCTTCTCTACGTCTTGCTTGCTCCTACAATTACAGGTTTTTTTTAATGTTATATTAAAACATTAATTTTACAAAAAAATATTTAAATTTAATAAATACTGAATATTAAAGTACCTTTTCTCTTTCTTCTCTCTGCCATGGATTAGTGGCACTAAATTGATATTGACGTGGTTGCTGTGAATTTCCAGAAGTTGGAGGATAATATCCGCCTCTAGGAGGATCCTGCATGCTTGCAGTGTATCTGCATAAAAAATAATTATTAACTATTGCAAATTGACTTGATTCTCATTTCTAGAATCATATTACTATTATCACTAATAATCTTACCTAGAAGAGGCATCCAACTGTTTGTTGAACAATGGATGTGTCATCGTATTGGGCACAGGAGGAGGTGGACTACTGCTCGACTGCTGTGGAAGAGCCGGTCTTGCTGGTACCATGTCGTTTGACAATTCGCCGTCCGTATGAGATCTATTCATACCACCCGAGTACTGACCACCGATTTCAGTCTCTGGTCCCGCATACTGCGGCCCATTCTGACCATACTGCCGGTTCATCGCTCCGCCATACTGCTGCTGAGGTGATGGTTTATTAAATTGGCCATACTGATTGTACTGCTGGGTTTCAGGAAGATAGCCGTAGTTTTGTCCTGGTTGGCGACTGTATCCGGGCGAGGTGGGCCCTAAGTTGGGCGTGGAGCCAAGCGGTCTGCCCGGTCGGATCGAGTTCTGCTGCTGTTGGAGACCAGCAGGACCGGTACGTGGGTTGTACGTGTTCGTGCGGTACGCGCCCATAGGTGCACCAGCTGGTCCCGTGGCTGGACCACCCCGAAGCTCTCGTCTTCTGACCTCCTCTTGCATCTCCTGGAGTTTAGCTTCTTGGCGAATAATATCGCGCGAGGATTGCGATCTCACTGGAGGACCTTGTTGTTGCTGCTGCATCTGATGGCTGGGGTAGCCTGGTTGCTGTTGACCCTGAGCCATATAAGCTGACATTGGTCTTTCTTTTCCTTGGCCTATGTCAGGAATCGTTCTGTTCAATGCATTCTCGGAACCTCTTGACAGAGGTTTTTGAACGTGCATTGGGCTCCTACAAAAGAGAGTAAAATTTATTTTCTTTTAAACTCTATTTTTATCCGAAACTTTATCTAGTTTGTACTATTAACGTATATATTAATAAAGGAATAATTTAATAATAACAATCACAGTTGGTAACCAGTACTTAAAAATGTTTTTCAAAAGAAAAAAAGAAAGTGATGACCTCGTAATAGAAGACACATGTTGTGATTAATTAGTAAAGTACCTGTCATCAGAAGATTGAGGAGGGCTTGGCTGTTGTTTTAACGTCGGCTCCTGATTCCTGTACACGCTCAAGTTTTGATAGAATCTCTCCGCCTCGTTACTCTGCAAGCTGTTCTGTCCATGCGGATGATTCGGATTTAAATTAGGAGAAGACTGCTGCCTGTTCGACAAGCCGCTGGGCGGCAAAGTACCTGCTCTGCTCGGATCATGCAAATTATGGCTCGATCTAAGAGTATAAATATAGCAATTAAAAACTCGTTTGAGTGCAAAATAGTGCTAAACAAGTTAAAAAGTATTTATTTTAGACACAAACTTTTGTAAATATCTAACTAGAAATTCATCAAAATATTGTTTTATTTAATTTTCATACAAAACTTCAATAATTTGTTAAAAATAACTGTCTAAAGCACACATTTTTTTCTGTACGAAAAGATAACTAAAATTCAGATTTTTTAAATCAAATTATATTTGTTTAATATTTTGAGAATTTAAAAATGTTACAAAAGTGTATGTTTCCAAAAAATAGATAATTAATTCATCACCTTGATCGCAGAGAAGTAGCTCCGTTCATAGCTGGCATGGGTGGTGGCTGGACCGGCGGCGTGACGCTGTTGCTCGACGAGGCCCTGCTGTAGCCAGGATTAAAGACTTCGTGTTGGAGCTTGCCTTCGGTTCCTACATCTGTTCCATTTGAGCATTATAGTCAGAGTTTGTTACCAATAACTGAGAACCACAGCGACGACGACTTCCAAGTCGGAGCTCACATCGCGTGGCAGTTCGTATATATATACATAATCGTGTGTACATTTGTGTATATTTGTGTGTGTGCATGTGCATGTGAGAGTGAGAAGGTGAGGAAAGCGTGAAGTAAGTAGTGTGCTGCTTTCGCTGCATATAATTTTCACATAAAGCGTGTGTGTATAAATGTGTTGGTGGATAGATGAGAGCACCGCGTGAATACTTACTGTGAAGAGCGGGAACCGATTTGCTGCTGTGTATTTGCTGCGGAGTAGGCGCGTCGTGACCCAAGCGCGACGGTAAATCGCGTTCGCTCATGCGACGGGGACCTGCGGGTGAAGCGCGCAACAAGATGCACAAGAACAAATGCACAACATTAAACATCTAATTGTCGCATGCTCGTGCGAATGATATGTATGTATGTATACAGGGGGACCTAATAAATTGCCTTGCGGAAGGCTCCTATTGAATAAGCATGCGAACGTGCCGTGAACATTTAATGTATAAAGTCATGATTTATATTTACATTTATCGACAATTTGAGGGCATGTCTTACGAACTAAATTGAACGGTACATATAGTACAACGATTAATGGTTAATAAATTATTAGTCAAGACTGGAGTCACTTTAAAACCTTCACCGCGTTCAGAATCGTTACTGTAAATTAAAATGAAAAGTAAGTGCGATTGATATGCGCATGAGTATCTAAAAATAATAAAGCAATTTTTCATGATTTTCATGTAACTCCAAACTTGAAAATAATTTTTAATTATGAAATAAAGCGTAAGATGTAATGTTTAAAAAGAAATGATAAAGGCATATTAACGTTCACCATGTTATGAGCATTAAAAAATTATGAATGTGATTGCGCTGATCCAAAATACGTAAAGCGTACAATCTACATAAAACCCACTTTCTCCTTTAACGTATTTTCATACGTGTGTTTATAAGAAAATTATAATTATACATGACTTATTCAGTTTTACAAAAAATAAGAGAAGTATTGTCCTCTGTTGATTGTACGTAGCATACGTATACTATATAGGGCAATATAAACGTCTATAACACTAACATTGCAAACTCTTGGCATTCGGACGATCGAAACCGTAGTAATATCTAAGTAAAACGAAACGAAAATAATGAAACGTATCGTGTCAAAACTGAAACTGAACCAGGCCATTCAAGGTGCACTAAACGAACGACGACTAGTGCCTTTGACTCAAAATCACATCGCCGGCTTACGCGATTCCGTTCGATTCTCCGTCCGTTGCTGCAGCATCGGTATGTCCCGACAGATCCAATCTCTCTTTTCAAATCTTGGCGTGGGCTTTCTCTCTGACACGTCCATTTCGCTTTTAGCTTTCCTTCTGACCATCACAATCTTGCTACCTCTTTTACACCCATTACTTTTATCCCATTTGGCGTAACATCTACTATGCTTCTTGCCGCATGTGTGTCCTAGTTTTTCCCAAGACTTGCTTCGATCATTCAATCTATCATCGGAACTATCCCCTGATAAATCGTTTGTACTTTTTGACAATCTTACCGAAGAATGAAAAGAACTAGTAGAAGAAGCTGTTGCGCTTTCATCACTTCTCCTGCGGTTAATAGATATTGTGCTTTTGATCATAATTCCAGGTGCTGGATATTCGTTAGGATCATCGGATATTTCTGGAGCCGAAACAACTCTCGAACAAGTAGGAAAAAGTGCATACTTGTTCGCACCAGGACTCTCACCGCGCTCATTAAGGACATCGTTAGACGCATGATTGGAGTCGAGTTCGTCGCTTGATGCAAGATCCTTTAGTGACCAGTATTTGGATAGACTATTGACCTTTCCTTTGGCTACTATTGTTGAGGGTCCGTTGCAGCGACGTTCAGGGAAGACATTGAGAGTACTGAAGATCGTCGGTAGCGAGTGGTTACGAAAGTGTTCAAGTCGCACACTTCCGGCGATCAGAGTTCGTGGATGTTTCGATTTCTCGCTCTCGGGGCTAGTCTTCTCTGAAGTGCTGGGTATGAAAAGAGGCGCATCTGCATTATCAAGATTTGCAAATTCTTTTAACTGTTCGATTATTTGCTCCTGTTCGGCAAGAGATAATTTAGAACTGTTTTTAGTTTCGGGTTCTTTCGTTTCTTTTTTTACTTCATCTTCATCATCTTCTTCCTCCTCCTCTTCTTCTTCCCCTTCTTTGTACTCCAATGATCCTTTGGCTTGTATATCCAAAAGAATCATGCTCCATTCTTTTTCGGGAGTGGTCGCAACGCTTTTATCCGATTTCAGTAATTCAGTTTCCGACTTGAATTTTTCTATACTAGCTCTGGTGCGTCGTTTGATATCAGCGCTCGATGGCGAGGCTATATCTGGCTCTGACATGAACTGTCTCGAACCTGCGAATCTGCGCGACTTAAATTTGATTAAACCTGCTTCGCCAAGTTGTGAAAAATGTTTAGCTAAAGCAGCTACTCTACCGCAACCAAGGCGAACTTCTTCTGGTGACTTCCAGCACTTTTCGGGATTGGATTCCTCATCACTTGAAACATCGCTACTGTTCAATCCGCTAAGGTCAAGGTTTAACTCTGGCATGACCGTATGTAATTTGGGAGTGGGTACTACAGTAGCTTCGGTTTCTAAAGAAGGACTGTCAGAGTTATCACGAGTACCAGATGAATGATTATTTTCTTCAGTTGAGCAAGCTTTGTCCGCTGATTTCTCGTCAGTAGATACGTCTTCTTCTTGTTCGTCCCGTTCGGCAGCGCAAGCTTCGTCTTCCTTCTCGTTATCTTCATATTCCTGAGGTGGCGATTTTATTTGGTCCGCATGATAGGCGCAATAAGTTTGTTCCGGATTTTCCAGCTGGCTTTCGTCAACGGTCGCTTCAAGGTAGCCCTGGGTATGACTCCTCACCGCCGGGAACACTAATTCAGTCTTGTCGTCGGTATAATAGCCGTATTGCGCCGTGTAGTTCGAACTCGTCGAGGGGAGCTGATACTGGTGGGTACTAGGTTGGCTATGTAGCTGAGCGGCTGCATAGCCGTGGGTGCCGGCATAACGGTCGGCGTACTGGCTCGGAATCGTTAGGAACGTCTCGTTTTGCGGCTCGCGTATCAGTGGTATGATAGGTCTCTGATCGGGCCAGTGACCTACACGCGACTGGGCGCCTGCCTCATACTGTACTTCGGCTTTGGTCGCGTAGATTTCGCCAATGTCAGTGCCGTTGAGGCGACTAGTGTGATTACGGCTCATTAAGATGTTATTGGAACAGACGGTGAGTAAGTTATTGGGTCTGGTTGGAACTTGCTGTTGATACGTTTGGTAGGGATTGTTCGCGACCGAGGCTACGTAATTACGATAGGGCATGCTCGCGTTCGCGCGATGTTGAGACAGGGAATTGACGCGGGCTATACTCGCACCTGGTTGAGGATCCCAATTGTCGACGTACTGTTCGTGGTAGACCTGTCCGGCCGAGTGCCGGGGTACAGATAAGAGATTGCCCATCGAGTGCGAGGCGGACGCCTGGCCCGAGGCCATCTCCGTTAGTCTGGGAGGGTCAAAATGTTCCGATTTTGGTCGTGCCTTAGAGGCTGCATGAAAAATAATGGTTAGTTAAAGCGTTAGTTTATTGGCGTTATCCACTTTTCAAGCAAAGCATTGAAATTATTTTTTTTGACACTGAGAAAACTTTTTATAAATAAGATGTTAATAATTAATTTGAATAATCATAATTTGTCTTAAGTCTTTATTTGAAGACGTTCAAATGAAATTACAGTTTATTTAATAAAATATTGTTCTATATGATTGTCAAATGAAATATGTACATATATTTTAAAACTAATATTATTGATTGATTTAAATAAGTTCAAAATAATTCATATTATTATAGCGTTAATGAAATAAATAGTTGTATGAAAGATTACTTTAAAATTGTATAAAATTGTTCTTCTCAGTGAATTGATACGAGTTATTAGAAAAAAATGTATAAATAGAGGCATATAGCTGGAAGCAGAAGAGGAATTAAAGCTTTTTCCATAGCTGTTCCCTTAACCAGTGAGTGCTTTATATATCCTTTGGTTTATTACAAAAGTCCCTTTTAACCAACACTGTGCGCTTTTTTTTATCGTCGCGGACTACTTACCTCTGGTCATTATAGGAGAAGGTTGCGACAGCAGCGTCGCCAAGCCGTGATAAATCGCTCCTTGTTTCGCAACTTCCAGTGTTACAATCGGACCTGTGCGAACCAAGTACTCGGCAGCTCTGCGACAGAAAGATAGTAAATATTTTTAGCACGTACTTTCAGAAGTTCGAAATAGAGGGATTTAAAGAGCTGACTCACTTTTCCTGGGTTATACCAACTAAGCTTTGTCCATCTACTTTGAGAAGTTGATCACCCGCAGAAAGCCGGCCGTCCTAAAGTTTTAGAAATCGATTATTTGTTGTTAGTTCGTCTTAATTAATGTATTAATTAGCTATTGCAAATAAAGATTATAAATCTTTGATGAACTTACAGCATCAGCTGCGCCTCCGGCAACAACACTTTTGATGTAAATACCAAGTCTGTCTTGACCAGCTCCCTATAAGTATAAATTATTTAAAGTTTTACAAAATCTATAAATATTCTGAAAGTAATCTTTAAATTAATACTTAAACAAAAATATTTATAAAATTAAATTTAAAACACTTAGAATTAAATAAAACTTAACTAAATAACAAGGGAAAATTTTTTAATTTGAAAAAATCTATCAATTTTGCTTTAAAAACGTATGCATCAACAAAGATAAATTATTATAATACCTTTGCGGCGACTATGCTAAGTCCCATCCCGTTGGTCGATTTATGAAGCTTGATAATCTGTATCTCGGGCTGACTCTGAGGTTGTCCCACGTGACCCGAATAACCGCCGGACCTGTTGCTCATCGCGCTGGGGCTTCGGAACTGCGTGCATAAAAAAAAAGTAAGTACTCATTTGTAGGCCTAACATTAAAAATACAGTTATCAGCGGCGTTTGCGAACTAGCTAATAAACTCACGTTATTATGGTCGATCATGTAGATAGTCCAGTAGCCGCTGCTCGTGGGCTGAGCCGCCATGCGGCAGAGCCCGTCGCGCTGGAGCGGCGCAAGAAACTCAGCGAGACCCGGTGGCACACCTCGGATCACCTCGCAGCTGTAGCCGTCCTCTGGCAGCAGCAGCGCCAGATTGAGCGTCGGCTCCTCCTCCAGCCGGATCTTGCGCCCGTCTGCCTGCGCCAGATGGTCGGCTACGCTTTCTGCCACCTAATGCATCATGTATGATATTTTATTTATGTTTTCCTTCATTAATATTAATATTATCACGCGAGCTTTATAAGAAAGTGTTAAATTCTATTCTTAATTACTTTTACAAAATGAAAATTCATGAGCATACTTTATCGAACTTTAATAATATCGAAAGTAATATTCTTTTTGCAATAACGGAATTATTAAATTCGAAAATTCCCAACAACTCACCCTAACGACATTTTCAATGAGTTCAGCCGGCAATCTGGGCTCGTCGGCGGCCGGCTGGTACTTCTGCAGCAGCGCCCGCACCTGCAGCGAGTTGAGTTTGAAGCAGGTAGAGCTGAGGGTCGCGAGCTCCTCGGCGTTGTACTTGGGCGCCTGCAGCAGGTGCGTCGCCTGCATGATCGTCGCCAGATGACACTGGCTGGCCAGCTCGAGGCCCTGCCTTTCGGCCCAGGTCTCGAGGGCGTTCAGCCTGGCCTTGAGCCTGCGGCCAAACCACCTGACGCAGAGATTGCCGTTGGAGACGAGGGCGTTGAAGGCCGTGGCGTTGATCGCGTGGAACAGGTGGCTGAACAGCTGGATCGTAAGGGCGGCGTTTACGCGGCAGCGCCTCAGCAGGGCCATCGTGTTCGAGAAGATCTGGAGGACGCCGGCCTCCTTGGCGGGCTCGTCCGCGTCGGCCATGAATTGAGACATGGCCGGGGCGAGCTCGAGCGAGACGCAGCGCACCAGCGAGTCGAAAGCCGTGTGCACGGCCTCGGCGAGGATGTCCTGCGCCCGAGTCGAGAAAGCTCCTACGTGACGGTCGCTTTTTAGCATGTGTAGCAGCTCTGATCCGTTGGCCAGCCAGAGCGCCAGCGACGAGGCGTCCATGTAACGCTCCTGAAAGCAACAGGGAATTATGCAAAATATATTCTGCGAAAAATCGTTACGTTAGTAAGAAAAATTTTAGTAAAAGAAACTAGAATTCTAGTTAAATTTACAATTTCATTGGCATTAGAATAATCCGTAAAAAAGTACAGGATTTTCTTATTAGATGAATGATAAAATTTTATTGAAATAGAAATATATTTTTTAACTTCATTTGATGCTTTTAATAAAATAAAAACAATTTAGGGTTGAAGACTCGAGTTACAATAAACTTTAGTAAAGTTCTAGTAATTTCAACTAGAATTTTGCAGTGTAGAAATGATTCGTAAGAGTTGAATTTCTCCATGGACGTCAAGTTGTTGAAATTTTTTGAAGTGCTTAACTTAATTTTTATCATTAGCTCCATGCTTTTCAGACGAGTTTTTAAATTAAAACATTTCTCTTCGAAATTCATATAACGAACCCCGTAGATTATATTAAATTATCATAATATATTTAATTCGTGTAAAACTTTTATTTCAAAAATAAAACGAAATCATATTTTAAATTTCGTCAGACGCACCAGCTGAAAATTTTAATAGCCTCGCTGCGAAATTGAAACCATAAAAAAATTTCTCAAAAACTAGCCCAACACTTTTATTTCCAGCCAACTAAAACGCGACGAAGCCGTCGTCGTGATCCCATAAAAAAAGTATCAAGTCGAAAAAAAAAATCTCTCAGCGTGAAACGTATCGCGCTGAAAAATCAAGCTATCAATCGACTCGGCGCCGAAGCGAGGCTCACGAGAGAGAGCGAAGCACTTATCTCCTCTTTCTTCTCGCGAGCCGAAAGCCCGGCGTGTGATAATCTCGGGCGCACACACAAGCTATCCTCGCCCTGTCCCCGGCTTTATATAGTTTTTAGTCGCACGCGGGTGCAAAGCGCATTTTCCCCGGGTCAGCAGCTCGCGCGCGCGGGTGCACCTATATGTCAAAGCTCGAGCTTGAGCGCGCGAACTCTCGCGCCGTAAAGGCCTTATAGCTCCTCGAGCCAAGTGGCCCCTAAAGCGAGAAAGGGAGCGTGTCGCCGCACTCGGAGAGAGAGACCAAAGGAGCGCCCGCGTGTGTGAAGATTCGTATCTCTCCTCTCTCTCTCTCTCTCTCTGGCGTATAACCCAGCTCTCCCCCCGGCCGGGCCGGCGGCCTCTATCTCACCTTAATAATTGTTAAATCCGAGAGTGTAGGAGGCGAAAGCCGGCGGGTCTCGGTTACGCGCGCTAAGCCGACTCGATGCGACTTGCCGAGTTTTCCCGAGGAGCGGGATGTACCGTGAATAAACGATCCTTCCTCCCCCAGCCTCGGAGCTGCAGTTCTATCCCCCTATCTTTGTTGAAACTGTGCCGTGTCGTCTAAGCGCTAAGCTAAGCGCGGCTTGGGTAAATCGATGTAAGCGCGCGAGACCGCCGCGAACCGAGCTCGCACCGGTAATAGTTCATCTTTGCTCAGTGTAAATTTCAAGCTAACCAGGCCAACGACGCTTTTAAATATTTATGCCGGCGAAGAGCTCTCCGTTTGTGGAATGTAATAATGGAAGCTCCAGAGTAATTTTGACCCTTAGTTATTATGTAACTTGGGGATATTTTACCTTAAGTTATTCCAATTAAGCTTGATTTTCATTTAACAGCCTTTGCCTTTGTTTGGCACTTTCAAAATATAGAGCTATTTAATTATTTCTCGCGTAAACATTTTAACGACTTTGGAGAAAAACAGAACTCTTTACGAATGTCCTTCTTTGACTTATGTCAATAAAAAACATAACAAATACGAATTGCCTGACTATATTTGAAAAATTTATTAATTCTTCAGAATGACGAAACAAAATCAAGTAAATACATAATTCTTCGTTTAGGTTTAGTTTTTTTTATCCTATGCCACATCTCTTAAAATAAATGAAACAAAAAAAGTTAAATTTCAACATTGCACAGCCATAATCACACCAACCACCCCATTAAAAAAAAAACCAAAACACTCACCTGTATAACCCTCTGTATCATCGTGGCAACATTGGCGAGCATCACCGTAAGCCTGTGAGCTCGCTCGGTCGGCTGGAGCTCGGGCCTGTAGTGGGTGCTGGCCCGATAGCGCGCTGCCAGATAGAGCGTGTAAGTCGGCGCGAGCTTGAACTGCGGCGCCGAGGGCTCGACGTCGGTTATGACGGCGTGTAAGAAGGCTTCTTCCGTCTCCTCGAGGAACTCGAGCACCGCCGGCAGAATAGGATCGGTGCCACGCGGCTGCTGCTGCTGCTGCACTTGCTGCTGTCGCTCGTACTGGGATAGTCTGGGGAGAATCAAATTCTGGATGAGGCCAAGGGTTTTTGAAATTTCGAGAGGTCATCGGTTGGATTTTGGAGAGATTTTTATTACCCGCTGAGTTTATTGCGTTGAGAAGATTTTTTATTTAAATTACAGAAAAGGAGTGGTTTTTTTTAGTGGATTAATTGTGAAAATCTTTTTGATACGAGGGGAGCGGTTTATTTTGAAAAAAGAAGGCTGAAAATTTTTTCGCTTTGGAAAGCGAGACACGTAAGTGCTTTCGAGAGTTCTTGAAAATTCAAAAAATTGAATGGATTATTCAAGCCTTCTTTTTCGTATTATCCACTTTTCTTATCTTCCTCCCCATTGTCTCGTTGTCTTATATTGTAAGCTTCCAGATTTCAATAGAAGAGAGCTATATTGTGGCGCGCTAATTATCTTGCGTTCATTTTTCATTCACCTTTTTTAAGCCCGTTAATCCAGACCTAGTACTTAATTTGAAACTTTAACAACTTACTCAGACACTCTACTTTGTATACAGTTTATAAACTTGAATAAAAAACAAATCGATCCATCATTTATTATTTTCCTCCGGTTACGCAATATGTAAACATGTATTGTTAAAGTCCTAAAAAAAGACCGTTCACTCTCTGAATCGATTGCGTCGAAGCAAAACAAATCAGGCATTCAGAAACAACAGCCGCATACATAAATAAAAATTGTCAGGTAAAATTTCAGCGAACTGTCTGCATCGTATAATTTTTCAGTGCGTATGTACACCTACATTTGTACGATAATATCGCTACAATCACTGCTCGTGCGGCTTACCTGCAAATTATTTAGTTGTCCTCCAATCGTATCAGTGATCGTTCTGTCTTTTTTCTACTACTAGTATACGTGTGTTTACAGAAAGCGAGAGGTGACAAATAAAAAGGAATAAAAACGAATATTGTAAACCGAAAAATCGGGGAAATGCCGGAAAAGAGTGAATGTGCGAGCCAGCTGCGCAGCGAAATGTTCATTTAGTGGAAATGACTTCAGTGATTGTTTGATGTTTATGCGCGCAGAATTGAAGTTAAATAAAATGACAATTTTTTTATTAAGTACAAATTCATAATGGTTAAATTGAAAAGTGACAAACGTAAATAAAATTTTACAGACTTTTATTAATAAAAAAAAAAAATAATTAATATTTCTTTATCTGCTCATTTGAACTAAATAAATTAAAACAGTTATATCTCTAAATATTGTTTTATCTTTTAAAATAAAAAAAAAATAAATAAAAATGATTCAATTAATTATTTTTGCAATTTCTCTAAATTAAAAGACTTTATTTTCTACTTTTATTTTTCACTTTATATTTAACACTTTTCATTGGAAATGCAGTTGGAAACTCATAAAAGTTAATTTTAACTCTGTCAAATAGTCTACAGAAAAAGGTAGAGAAGAATAAAACTCGAACGCAGATCAAGAGTTGCAATTAATTGCTTCAATTTTAACAGCAAAAGAGGGAGTTATAAAAAAAATCAAAATCAAAATGCATTCACATGGCAACAAATTACATTAACTGATAACCATTAATCAATGACAGCACCTACACTGTCCCCCGTCAGCTCGGCCCTTATCCTCGAAACGCCATTAACCGAGCCCGCTGCGCATCTGCTGCATCCGGCACTCGAGATTTTGAAAAGGTGCCAAACTCACCTGTGGCCATCACGGCTGCTGCTTAGACTGGCTGTCTCGACGTTGCCGTCGAGGTCGAAGGTCGTCTCGTAGTTGTGGGTGACTTCGGGCTGTCCTGAGTGGCTGGCGCGCGTCGGGCTGCGCGGGCTGGCCGCCGCCGACTTGGTCGGGCTTGGCGGATTCGAGCCGCCGCCCTGGCTGGCTACGCCGCCTCCGTTGGGTGTGGTGCCCAGGCCCGAGCCCGGCCTGTACTTCTCCGAGCTCAGCTCCTGCTGGCTGCTGCTGTCCGGCGAGCGTCTGATTTGTGCGGGTGAGCGCGCGGGGTTAAGGTGAAGGATAAAAAAAAAGAACGAAAAATAAGGAAAATGAAGAAAAAATATTGGGGATTGGTACGAAAATTAATGAAAATAAGGCCGAGTAAAATGTTCGATTTTCGTTAAAAGCAGTTTGTTATTTTGTTCGCCGAAAGAAACGGTCGATATTCTTTTTTAGCCTGGATTTTTTGTGTACTCTGGGAAACGTGCACTAAAAAAGATTAAATTTCGTCGTGGGAGTACTGATGTGTAGTGTAATATTGTTTGTTATACATATTTCACATGTATGTATGAAATTTCACTGCACGGTACTACTTGAAATTACAGCAATTGTTAAAATCAAGGTCCAAATTTAGTGACTCTAAACATTTTTTTACATAAGAGATTATACAAAAATGGTTCATCTTAGTATCAAAAAAAGAACTCTTGACATTCCTTTGTACACAACAAGTCTCGTATAACGGTCTGCACTTTATTTCAACTTATTTTTAAGATTAGGAAAAACTGGGACAATTCTTCTTGTAGCATATGTAGTGGAACCACTTAGGCACAAAAAATTCTCATGTTTTCTCTCTCATGCGCTAGTGACCGAGACGCTTTTCGACTACGTGGTTCTGTTATACAACAAATGCTCGGAGAGTCAATGTCCCTTCGTCCCAATGTTTTCCCTTTAAAATCCTCGTACTTTAATAGTTACTAAGAATAATTTGTTTGAAAGCTTATACAATAAAAATAAAAATTTCTTTTTTCCATTTTTTGTATTGTCTCCATTTTTTTCTTTTTAATATTTAATAAAAAAAATAATTAAAATATTAATTAAAGTCTTGAAAGGAAAGAATCAGACCAATATACCAGTAAAAGAAATTTTAGTTAATGGGTTAGAAATCGATATTCCAAGGGAAAAAGGTCAATCCAACTTCCAAATGGACTTTGAAAGCGTCCGTCAATAGTTTAACGAAAATCGATTCGAGCGCGCAAAAATCATAAAACCCCGAGTAATGCCTGAGCGACAGCGAAATAAAGACGCACAGCCATCTATCACACATAAACGCTGGCACATCTACACATGAAGCAGCGTACGATATACGAGCTCAGAGCTTAACTTTCTCTCTTGGCGCGCATCGAGGTATAACAGGTACATCACCGCTAGCTGTCGTCGTCTCTTCCGAATGACACGTCGAAGAAGACACAGAGAGAGTGTGCACGTGCTCTCTCGCATCGATAACAGATCTAGCAACGGTACAATATTTTTCCATCCCCTTACCTGTCGTACGAGTAGTCCATCTGGCGGCTGGAGTCGAGGCGCTGTCGGATGCGCTCCTCGGGCGCGGGATCGATAAATCGGAAGGTGTGCATCCGGCCGAACTTGATGATCGCCCCGTTCTGCAATCAGAAACAATAGGGCGACGTTGGTTAGTGGCTGAGCCTGGCCGCTCGGTAATTAATGGATTCACCGCCGACGAGCGGCGACCGCCTCTCTCTCCTCGCCGATACGCGCGCTTCACCAAAGAGATAGGGGCAAGTTTGACAATGCGGTGTATATAGAGGCTAGATTTGAGGGATTCGTCTCGCGCGTTTTCTCGAGGGGCGATAAAAGTTTTGCGATATGCCTGGGGGGTTAAAAGCGTCCTTTATCATCGTAAAGATTTAGCGAGCTTTGCGGGAGGACTATTTTTATTGACTTTGTCGGGGGATTTTCCGCATATATAGGGAAGAAAGGTGAAAATGTAAGTAAAGTGTGTTGAGTCACGGGAAATATTCCATAAATCGTTATACGTCGCTGAATGCGCGCGCTCGCAGCGCGCCCGTCATTCATTCAAGACTTTTTATTACTATTACTTTTCGCAGGCAGACGTAATTCAATTAATTCTGAAACATATCTCACTATGTACTTTATATGCGCGGCTCGGCCGATACACCGCAGCAGCATTGACTCATGTATACATTATTCGATGATGTGGCGACGATGTGTCGTTGGTAAAAAGCCACGTTGCCTCGCTGCTCATGAATGTACGGGCGTCGCGTGTATATGGCTTGCAGAGGACAGGCGAGAGAAAAGAGAGAGGGGGGAGAAATCGGTCAAATCTGATTAATGGCTGTATCGTTTGATTTTTCGTTGCCCAGCCGCGCATGCACAGGCGCATCCGATCGGGTTAATTAAATTCGGAATCGATAAATCAAGCAATCAGTCCTCGTTAATTAATTCGGCGGATAATGTTATCCAGTTGCATCATTTTGAATTACAGTCAATTGAGCGCTGCCATTCACGACGAGCGCGCCCGCTGTTACTCCCAGAAGAAACAACCGGAGCCTTTTATATCGCTTTTGTCTCCTCTCTACCCTACTCTGTATATATGTTGCATTGTGTATGAGATGATCCCTCCTCTCGAATTAACTTTTAATAGTCGATAATTCTACTTTTGTACAAGAGGACAGCCAAAATTTATAACGCGCATAAATTATTCTAAAGAATCACATCCTTTGAGTCACCGGGCGCAGTAGTCCCCGCAGCAATTTTGACCGATTGATTTTAATTGATATTCAAATTTCGAGCGAACAAAGAACACAAGCCAATTATGCAGAAAAAGTCACAGAAACACGAAACGTCACGTAGTCACAATAATAGCGGCACTGATTCACATCACTCACGTGCATTACGCGAGGGCGTCCAACTCCCCGGCTGCTCCGTATTCATCCATTGCGAGCGAACTTTGACGCGAGGCAACCGCAACACACTTAGCTTCTGCGCTCTCTCCTAATCACGAGCGATTTGTCGAACTAATCCCTGAATTTCTTGCTGAAGCGCAGCGCGTTAGCCCGACCGTCGCCGCTGCTGCTGCTACTGCTGCTGCAGCAGTAGTCGTTTTCCCATCGCGCACGCAGACGAGCACACAATTGAAATCCGAGTGAATCCCCGATCGAGGCGGCGCGTATAAGAGAGCCCGCATGAAGGCGGCGGCAGCGGCGGCTCGCGCGGAAGGTCTAATTATTTCAACTCGACGCTGCTGCGCCCTATCTCCCCTGGCGCGCGATCTAGAGTTTCTCATAGAGAGGAGCAGTGTAGGAGGAGGCGGAGGAGAGGGGGGAGGCATAATGGAGAAAAAAACAAGAGATAAGGATCGAGTCCCGTTGAGAGGGAACGCGGTTACAGGGAGATCCTGTGTGCGCTGGCCTTTGTACTTGCTGTAGGAGTGATTTTTTTTTTAGGTTCTTGTTTTTTTCTTGTTTTTTTTTGCTTTTAAGAGAGCTTTAATTTAATGAACGAGCGAGAGCGTTTGTTTGATAATGATAAGTGGTTTAGTTGCGTGTAATCTGAAAGTTTCTTTAGATTAGAATTTTTTTCAAGTTTATTTCTATTTGGGATTGCTGTACTTGTAGCCGTAAAGAGATAAGATTCGCGTTTATGATTAATCGCAGAAAACTTGTAAACAGGCTTTAAAAATTATAGTATATTGCTACTTTTAAATTGGTTTCTCTATATTTAGGTCAAGACAATATATATATTTTAAGGAAATAATCGAAAAAGTATGGAGATACGATACGCGACTTAATATCAGCGAAACTATAAAAGCTCCGATAAAAGCCTCGGAGGTTGCCAAAGTGCAGGGAACCCCGCGCAGATTTATTACTATATATAGGCTAAGAACATCCCCTGAGCGTGCTAAATCACTCTACGCACCGGATGAATATTCCGCTCCAAGACATTATTAAGAGGGTGCGAAACGCTGACGCGCTCGCCCAATTCTCACCCTACTGACACAAATTTTGTTTCTTCCCTTTTTACAAAAAAAACACCATAAATATTTTTTTTCATTAACAAGCACAATGCCAGCGTCCATCACTGCATACCCTCCTTCGAACCCTATAACAAATGATCATCAGGCTCACCTGCAAAATAGTAGTCTGGTGTATCCTCTGATTGTTAACGTAGGTGTGGGCGTCCCTGGAGCAGGGCGTCAGCGTGACGATGTTCTCGGTGAACGCGATGACGCAGTGCCTGGGCATGACAGTCGGACCCGTCAGTGTGAGCGTCTGGGCCTGGACTGCCTGGGGTCCGATCGGTCGCTCGCTGCCGACCTCGGTGACGTTGGGCTGGAGCCGGTGCCGGACGCCCGCGCCGTTCGGTATGTCCGTGCCGTCCGGGTTGAGCTCCTGCAGAAAGGGCAGGCGCTCGTCCTCGTACCTGTGCTCCAGCTCGTTCCATTTGCCGGCCGGCTTTTTCTTGCGCTTGCGCGGCACGTAGTCCGCCGGCCTCCTGCGCACGTGGAACATTATGGATCCTGAAATTTGGGAGTTGATGGATTAGTTGTTGAAGCATTTTTTTGGTGGGGGGTTTATGTTTAGAAAATGGGTTGATGGGCGGGGGAGCATTGGATTTGGGTTAGCACGGGTGTGTTTGTGCGTGTATATGCAATTTCTGGTTTTGAAATATTGATGATTTGAACTGCATTAATTATCGGTGAAATTTTGAGAATTTCATTGAATTGTGATGTGCTGCATAATCAAAATTATTATTCGTAAATACAATTTTGATCATTTAATAAAGCTATTTTATTCATACAAATATTCTGTTGATGCGTAAATAAAGTTTAATATGGTTGCAGAGAGGTAAGAAAAAAAGAACAAAAACTGTTGGCTCATCGTATATTATATCGGATTTTTCACTTTTGAACGTTATTGTATGTAAAAATATAAAATTCCCTGTAGCCCGCCCTTTAGAACCTTGAATTTAAATATTTGCTGAAATCGCAAGAATAAATTTTCAAAATGAAAAAAGGTTTTTCTCAGCTCATTTGAAATTCCTGCGAGTTCGGATACACGAATTCTTTCCGCCCTGTACAATCGAATTTATACACATGCGATGTACATTTCGAGCAGTTTCTTTGGGAGACCACGAGAAAGATTTGCAATGAAGTTTAAAGGTAACATGATCGGTACTAACTTTCGAGATCGTGCAGCATAGTTTCAATAACTTTATTTCCGTGGCCGGCAAAACTTCCTCGCGCGCATGAAACATTTTATTGTATCGCGTTTTGTTTTGCGCATCGCCAATGCCGAGTAAACAGAAGTTGGGGCAAAAAATATTCAAATTGCGGCTGCAGGTCAACACGCAGCATACATAAAAATAGCTCGTAAAGCGCTAATTAGCATAATAAAATATGAAAGCAGCAGGCTAGAAAGCCGCGGCATTACCGCTACGCACACGACAAAAATCAATAGCAATTTTGAGATCAAGTTAAATAAGTCAAACTAGAGCGCTCGAGCGCTCCACAAAGGCCAATCCATTATCGCAAAAGCCTCAGCTATCTCCGCTCAAGTCGATTTTAACGAACTCGAAATTTATCGTCGCTTTTCCCCGCGCGCTCGGCGAGCCACTCTCGCATCGCCGGAAGAATATATACCGCGCGCTCCTCGACGTGTACAAATAATAAAGATGGAAAATTCAGCGTCGACGGGAGAAGAGGATCAATTTGCGTCGCGGGTATAATACTTTCCAAGCTCGTTTCTTTCGCACGAATTGCCGTGCATCTTTTTTTTCTCTCCTCCTCAGCTCTTATCCGACCGCGAGCAAGTAATTTGAATGGAGAGGGGTACTACCAGTGTGTGCTACTAGAGACGAGCGTAATGACGGGCGCGCACTTTCGTGAAAATTAGAAAACGACGCATTTTCTTGCCGGGAGCCCTGGCCTTTCGCCTGGCGTTTCTGTCTACGTGTGTATACGACGAAAAAAAGAAAGTTACTGCTGCGCGCGCGCGCGGCGAGTTTCAACGGAGCGTGTATATTCGTTACACACTCCTGGACTCTGCGCGACTTCCTTTCCGAGCTCCTCTAAGCTGTAATTGACTGTGTTTTATAAGCACTTTTCAGAATAATTTTAATAAGCGGATGAATTTTTTAACAGTTTTCGCATCCGTACGAAAGTTTAAAAGTTGCCCGTTCAGACTTCAGCACTGAAATTCCATCTCGAAATATAGAGGCTTTCGCACTTTATTCCTTCTTTCCAGCTTGCGCAGTTCCAATATTTAAATGCACGTCATCCGCATGCATCGCCCCGAGTAAACAAGGAAATAAAGTTTTACCCGCTATACCAGAGCTCGAGCCATCCACTCTCCAGCTATCGCCAATTTGCGACAAATAATTTTTTCCCCGCAAATTCTTCAAGAAACTTCAAACCGAACTTTTTCATCGCTATATA
>JAPYZA010004235.1:0-13791 GCA_030522685.1 Eupelmus azureus | reverse complement strand
CTCACCTTAAATCCATTATTTCTCCAAGCCAATCCGAAATAAAATCGGTCTCGCGCGTCTACACTTCTGCAGAGCGAGCAAGAGCGCAATTGCGCTGCGCGCAGAGGTACACAGGCGCGGAATGCAGCCGGTAGCTCGGGCAATCTCGGCCTTGTTAGCCGCGGCGACGCGACGGCCGCGCGAGCCCAAGCGTATATACGTCTGTGTACATAGCCTAGTGGTAGCTCATCGCTAATGAATTCCCGGTATAAGTGCGCGAGAGACCGAGTGCGTCTGGACGCGAGCGTAGTAACACGCGCGAGGATTTAAGCGATGAAAAATTAAGCGCTAGGAGAATGAGCGTTGCCTCTTGTTTTTTCAGAGTGCGGGGTGGACTGGGTTGGACGAAAATTTATTGATGGGGTGTATTGGAATGACGAGGGACTTTTTTTATTGCGTTTTGGCGCGGTGTGATTGCGAGCGGTGGTTTAATTGTGATTATATTTTCGATGAGTTTCTGATTGTGGAGGAGAGATTTTTGAATGTTTTGAAAATTTAGAGATGATTAAATTTTAACGTTGTCTGCTTGGGTTTTGAAAAAATTTTATGCGTTTGATATCGGTGTGGGGAAAAAGGGAAAGACAAAGAATATTTTCTGGCGAGGTAATAAAAATATCGCGATTGTCGAAGCATTTTACATAAATTTTATTAGCCTAGTGTTCCTTTTTTTCTAAGAACGCTGAGCAGCCTTGCACTTCTCTTCATAAATTCAGTCGTAAAATCTGGATTCCCAAAGTTGGTCGGTATGGGTTATGTACGTAACGCCTTTGACATTTTTACTTCCGCGTAAAATTTCAACTTTATGTGGATATTTTTAAAATTGAAGTAGTGCTGCCGCTTTTTAGACCAAAAAGCACTTCTGCTTTAAACCGCTTATATAGAGGACAGCTTTTTCACTTGATTTACATGAAGAAAAATAATCCGCATTAAGTACACTTAAATGAGTAGCTAAAATACGATTTTGAGCAAAGTTTTGCCAAGGTATTTATGACTACCACTGATTCTTGATAACATCTTCTTATTGCTTCCGAAAAATAATTCAAAATTTTACGAATAAAGATCAAAAGTTAATAATCCCGCCGACTTTTGGTAAAAAGTAAATCTACGTCAGTTATAAATGCAAATGAATTTTAATCAGACGATTTTGCTTCTCTAAAATACAATCGCGAACTTCAATAATTCTCTGAAACCACTGATACAAATAAATCCAAAGATAACCAAACACCCATTAATTAACCCAAAAAACACTTCTGCCTAGCATCGAGCAAATCGCCGATCGGAACCAGCATACATAACGGTAAACCACACGTGACACCCGATCCCTCAAAAATCCTTCACCCAAAACCACCAGACCTCCTTGAACCAGCCTCCCGTTTCTCCGAAGTTAGCCTAAGCAAACCCAGCCGAAAGCCACACACGCGTAACCGCAGCTCGCTTAGGTAAGAAAATAAGAGAAAAAAACGCCTCCGACTCTCAGCTCGCTCTCTCTCAAAACGAGCCGACTGCGCTTCAGCCTTCCGTGATGCACGCTCGGGCTCTCCTAACGAGTCTTATATAGTTGACATAAGAAGCTTGGAGCCCAAGCCAGCGTGAAAAATCAAAGATCACGCTAGCCTCCACACGCACGCGGGGCTGTATACGCGTGTTGGTATACGTGTATAACAGGCGGGGGAGGTCAAACGGCCGAGCGATCGGGCTTATTAAAAAAGAAGGTTCGTCTGGCGCATAATGCGCCGTAAAGAGGCGCAATGGGCGGATTCGAAAAAAAGGGACCCGACGAGAGAGAGCGGATGTGCGGTAGGTAGGCACGCGACCGCGCGCGCACGCCTGCGAGCCTTTAAAGCAGTAGTCGATCCGCTACTATTGTGCGAAGAGGAGACGGGTCTAGACACGGTAGGAATGGAGGGGGGAGGTAAAGATAGAGAGATGGAGAGCAGATAAGCGCGCTCGCGGTTCGGTATATTACGTTATACCGAGAATTAATGGAGGATCTGTTAATTCGAAATTAACGCGCAGGCGCGGAATGCCCTGGCGGTTCTCTCTCTCTCTCTCTCTCTTTCTCTTGTTCGCTGGTAATTAAGATTTATTGGATAATTATGGATAGCGAGTTTGTTTATGTTAGACGGTACGGGTGAGGCGTTGCGCGCTGAGCACGCTAGATTTAATGCGGGATTACAAATTGGAGTTTTGTGTGATTTGTTTGGTGTGGGCTTTGTGTGGGCAATGTTGCATTATGAAGAGATAAGCGCGGGATGAGTGTGCTTGAAGTTCAGGAGGAATTGGAGATTTTTATTTTATTGGCTTGGCGAATTGAATTGAATTGAAAGGGTGATTAGTCTTGGCTTGGATTTATAGTTGTTAAAAAAGAAGTTGTGTATATGACCTTAACTATTTTGGCTGTAGTTTTTCACCGTTTAGTTTAAAATTGTATTATATTGTAAAACTGTTTACAAACATTTTTATACAAAAATACGAATTGGATTACTATTATCATTCCATTAGTTAAAATTATTAATTTTGAATTTAGTCGATTTTTAAGAAGCAAAAAAATGCGATGCGATGAAGTTTTTATTCAATCTAGAATATTCAAATTACGACTTGAAATAGATAAAAAAGGTCATAAACTCGTTTGCAAATTAGTTATGACCCGTTAAAAATAACTTTTTACATGGGAAAAAAGTTTGCAGTTTTTCGTTGGAACATTCATAATTTTTAGAGCATTGATAACGTTCATGAAATATGTTCAATTAAACTACGTGCATTATACGTGCACCAGAAAACGTACTTCAGGTGATATCATCTAGCGGCAAGAATGAAAAACTCATAAAGGGTCATATCAGGAAACGAGTAGTATGGGCAACTCTCTTTGAATTTAGAATTACTAAGTAAGTATTTATGTAAAATCTGTTAACAAAAATTTAAACATTGATTTTCTTAATAAAAGAAATTAACATGTTTCTCTAATTATAGAAATTACAATTTTAAAGGTTCAATACACATCGTATATTATATGTATAAATGATGTTAAAAATGAACTTATCTACTCTGAGAGAATGTTTGTTAGGTTACTGGTCCTATCACATAGTATAAAATGGCGCTTTCAATTTGAAACAATAGCTGCGCGAATTCGGCACAGTTGCTGTCGATTTTGGGACCATCCCAAAAAGCAGCAACTCCGCGGTTCTCTTGTTTTTGAACAGCACTTACTCGATTTTGGCGTAGCAGCTCTTCAAAAAGGAATGGCTATATCGAATTGCAGTAGATTTATTCCGTATTTTATGAAGTAGATGTACCAGAATTAAATAATAAAGTAAAATATGATATATAAAAAACTGGTACATGCTATAATAGGTAATTAATATTTGTTCATTATTTTTAGTTTAAAATACAATTTTATTATTATTTTTATAAAAAGAACAGTGAAAGCCGAACAAATGAATCAGTCCATTATTGATTTAGTTCTTGATGTTTTAATATAATTCACTTTACTAATTTGCAGCAAAAAAGAGTATATCTTAAAATTATGGCCATGATTTTCTTACCTAACGCTGTAATGAAAAAGTTAACTGTTATAGATTTCACCATTAAACATTAAAATGGCAATGTCGCAAAAACGAAAAGTAGATTTAAACCAATCACATATCTAAAAAAACCCACAGATATACAATCCAAAAATCATTTTGACTTTTCAAACCCCCCTACCCATTCACAAACCGCAATGTCAAAAAATCCTCATAAAATTATCCATCGCGTCGCGAGCCATATATACTTTCCCACGAAGCCAGGCCCGAGAGCGAGAAAGACGCCTCACGCGAAACTCCAATATCTGCTCATCAGGCTCACATAAAAACTAGGCGCAGAATAATATCCTTCTATATAGCCTCCCCCCTCCCACCTCCTCTCTCTCTCTCTCTTTCTCTCGTAAGGTGATTAGCGCTCACTCCCATCCCCCTTGGGCGTAACTTTGCCGCCGCATAAACGGCTTGCGCAAGGAGCCGCTGCAACAACGTCGCGGCACGCACGTAAAGGCGAACGGTCGGCGTTGTTTCAAGACTCGCAACGAGAGCAGCCCGGCGACTAATTCAATTACGCGTTATAACCCCGCGCGCGCGCTTTCTTAGCGGCCGCGCTGCCGCGTGGGTGGATGCCAATCCCGGAAGCGCTCTGCCTGTTAGCCTCTCTTTTATTTCCGCGGCGGTGCGCGATGCGCTTTTTGCGGATGCGTAAAGAAGAGAGAGAGAGAGAGAGAGAGAGAGAGACAAAGGATGAAGTTGAATCGCGTGGTTTAATAGATGTGTAAGCTTGTTTAGAGAGTTTTTCATTTTGATGATTGGATTGTAGCGCGGAGAGTAAGAAGAAAAGCTATTAGCAGAGTGAAGGAAGAGGAATGGAGGAGAGGATGTGAGAGGGAACTGAAGTTGAAGTGCAATTTTTGTATACGACGGTCTGTACGATCTTTTTCGACTATTGTTTTTATTGTCGATTTCACTTCAGTTGTTTTAACTTGCTTTTGCTTTTCGAGAGTATAAAACTGGCATGCTGCTCGAAAATCCAATAAAAATAATCTAGATTGATTCCGTTTACAGTTGTATAAAGTTTTATTCCAGATTTAATTGATTAAAATAAAAATATTTTTATCATCTACTAAAATTTGTTAATTATATAGGTCAGCACAAAACTTTTTTAGTCAGCAAATATTAAAAATTTACATAAATTTTATGAACTATTTTTTACGAAAGTATGAATTTCAAGTAGTACACTTATCCAGATATAAAAAATATACTTTAGAGAGTACTCAACCATTTCAGCACGAAAGAAAGTAACATTCAATAAACACACTTGAATGTTACTTCACCGCTGATTTGCCCTCTCTCAAATTCGCAAATTTCACTCAGCAAAATTTAGAGCATGTTTGAAATATTGCGTTATAAACCGCGGGCGTGCGCATATAACGACTATCGAGATTTTTCCGATCGATGTCGTCCCTTCGCCGACCATAAAAGTCGGAAATACTTGGAAAACGTGAGCGCGAACGACGCGGACGGATGTAGGGAAAAGTCGACCTATCTCTCTCGCTCTCTCTCTCTCTCTTTCTCTCGTAGGCTATCAATTTGACGCGCGCTGCTCGTGCCTAGGCACGTATCGCGTTTTAACCCTTTACAGTGACATTCTGCGCGCCAAGGATATTTTTTTCGATCAGCTCAGCGCCGTTTACAAACAAACTTTTCTGTTTATGGTATGGCCGAGCGATCGTTTCCCGCTAGGGTGCTTTCAAGAAAGGAGATTGCTATTTTTTTGGTTGATTAATGATTTTTAGATACTTCTTAGAAATTATTTATGAGCTACTTGGTCTAACGAGAATATATGGAACATTGATCAGTGATCATTGCTGTAAAAATTATTAAAAATCTAGGTATAATATTGTAAAGCTCGAGTGTCCCCAAAAAGTATCTTTTTTCCAAATTAAATATTACCAAGTCAAAACTTTAATAATTCTTATAAGAATAAATACTCTCTTTCATACGAAAAAAAAGAAAAAAAAATACAAAACCGAAAGAAAAAAACAATCGAATTTTCCCAATACCAAATCAACTTCTTTGACATCTGAATTCGCCAGCCGCAGCTAAACCGAAAATCCCCCGAGCAGGACAGGCTCCATCCGAGTCAAACCAGCCGAAAAGAAACTCGCACACACGCCGCAAGGCGCTCGCTCATGCGTTCATCTCCCGACCCACCCGTCTAATTTCTAATCCTCGTCGTCCGACTACCAGTTAGATTCGCGCGCGCTCTACCCGTGTAATCCTCTTATATATATAGAGCGAGCGTCTCCGAGGCGAGCGGCGACTGTTGCGATTGAAACGTTCGCATCGGGAGGAGGAGGAGGAAGAGGAGTAGACGAGACCACGGAGATATATATACAGGAGGAGCTTCCGGCTGTTTGCAAAGGACTCAGCGCGAAAAGGCGATGCGAAAATCAGCCTTCCTTTGCGAGTGCTTATACTAGATCGCACAATGATGGCTCGTTTAAATATTTGTCCGGGAATTTCGGGCGATTGGCTCTGGCGATGCTTTTGTTGTTCTTTTTTGGGAGGGATGGTATAAGGCGGTTATCTGGTGCTTTTATCGTGGTTGTTTGGGAAATTTGTAATTTTTCTGTGTGCTTTACTGTTTTTGTTTGTAAATGTTAAGTTTGGAGGGGCTGATTGTTAAAATACATTGTGTTGAGTGTATATTTAATGTCAGAGTTGAATTAAAAGTTTTAATTTTATTAAACCTCGTAAGTTTGAACGGCTGACTGAAGTGAAAAAATAGTTCATTTTATTGAAGTGCTGTTTACTAGGTTAAAAGAAAGTTTTTTTTTAGTTTTACGAGGGCGAAAATAAAATTGGCCTCATTAGGATGACTGGGCGCGCTTTACGAGGCTCTGAGGACGATCGGCACTTTTAACTCTGGCAAATTGGGAAACGGACTGACGCCAGGATGTTATTTTGAAAAGTTAAGTTGAAGCACCTTGATAGAAGTAACAATCAACTTACGAAGAAAAGTATTAGAATCACTTGAAATTCAAAAGTTCTTAACTTTGGAAAGTTTCAAACAAGTGTTACAAAATACAAGTGACAAATTTATTAATAGAAACTATTAATCTTGTAAGTAAACATAATAAATCCTTAAAATTTAACGATCAATCATTTTAACGGTAAATAACATTTTAAATTAATCTGAAAATACAAACTCTCAATCTATTTGCTAAAGCGGTAAGTTTCATTCCTGGAGAAGCAAAAAGCATTCTTGAAATACTATCTTGAAAACTTCTTTTTACGTCACAAAGCTTCTTTTATACGAAGCAAATGTCGTCTGCAGAAAAACTACGTCCATGCTAGTAGCTTGCTGGAAGCTACTCTAAGCACCGTTAATCCAAAGTCTTCCAGCGCCGACAGCGTCTGCCAGTTTCTTTCAATTATATCGAATCTCCCCAATAAACGCTTTTTTGTATGTTCCTATTGAAAAGCTAATTATAAACAATAATAACTTTTTAAGAATATTTAAATTTTTAATACTTTGTACTGTAATGTTATTTCGTTAGTGAAATATAAGTAATTCTTCAGTATAGTCGAATAAAGCTAATATGTATATACTGATTTTTTTTCCTGCAAATAACACTATTTAAGGCAGTTTAAAAATTTAAAGAAGACCGGCTTCTGGATAACGGTAAGTTGCTTTTGAATTGTAAATTGATTCCGTAAATTTTTGAGGCAGCCTTTTCAGTTTACAAACTTCTAAGAAGCTTCTGTAGAACTTCCATCGTTCTTTTAAATTTCATACTTTCTTTATTTATAACTACGGTTGCTAATACATTGAGTTTATACTGTAAAAAGCTTTGTGTTTTACGTAAATTAAAAGTAAAACATAAAAATATTTTTAAAAATATTTTGCTTGTGTATTTTAAATAGACACTTTTTATCTATTGTTTAACTTTACACTATATTCGTTAATATTAAAATATATCAAGCTATCTATATATTATTTTATATATAAATATACTTTATCAGATTGAAAGAATATTGAAAATAAAAATAATTTTTAAATAATTGAAACTTCTATAAGTGGATAAATTGAACCTAAATCAAGTTAATATATTGTCTAAATTATTAAAACTTTAACTCTATGGACACGAGAGAATTGATTTTATAAAAATAAAAATACAAAAATATGTATGAAATTATTAAAATTATTCAGAATTATTTTTAGACCAAAGCAGAATAGAAATAGTTTTTTAGTTAATCTACATTTAAAAAAAAATGTTATATAGTTATAAATTATATTTTTAGTAAAAAATAATGGCTACATTAAAATAATCAAATAAATTGTGTAAATTAAATAATATTTAAGTAGATATGTTCCGAGTCTATCAAGACAATGTTTTAATAATAATGAAATTCTCGGGTAAACTTCACTGACTTTTTCGCTCTCACGTATTATTTAAAAACAGTATATTAAATATTCATTTTACTATATCACACCAAAGGTATTATTTTAAAAGAAACTTTCAATGTGAATTAAAATTTTTACATCGATAATGTACAGGATAGAGTTTCGTGGTTAGAGATTACATTAAAAGCCGTTCTACCCAGTTGTCACTTACGCATGGTTGAGCCATTTGTAAAATCCCATATTAAATACTGACCGCGAAATTTGATTACGCAATTTGCATACATTTTAACAGTGACATCTTTTCAGCATTAATTTTGAAAGATAGTCAAATGGTTTTGTACATGCTTCGGCTGCTTTGTAATGCTTTTGTTGAAGATTAAAATTTAATAAATTAAATAAAACTTTTACAATTTACTACTTATTCATTTAGACATCTCTATTACCGAAAATAATCAAAATTTGCTCTGTATTATTACTTTAACAAAAAGATGCCAATTAAAATAATTCATTAAGTTGGCTAATTTTCCCATTATCACGCGAATTCGAAATTAAAAATCTAGTTGAAATTCAGTTTTGGCTAACGATACCGAGAATTAACTGCAATTACAGATAGGAGGTAAAAGGCCGCTCTCTCCGGAAAAGTCCGTGGAACTTTCGGTAGAAAAAAGAGAAGCAAAACGAGAAGAGGATTCACCCAGATTGCAAAAAGTTCCTGATCACCACGGCAGATTAGCCTAATCAATACCCGCCCGACGTGGTGCGCTACTTCGCCTCTTCTCCACCCCCCCCCTCCTCTCTTTCTCCCTCTCTTCTCCATTTGCACCTCCCGTCGATTTCGCGGCGAAAAATCCCACCGAAAAATTTGTAAAACTCGCATGTAGCCGGCGCACCAGCGACTGAAAAAGAGGCCAATTTGCATAAGAGTGCAGAGAAAGAGAGAGAGAGGGAATCGGACGATTCCTTTGCAAATGCGAATTCCGGGCGCGCGAACACGGTGGAGGCGGCAGGATAATAAGGCGAAAAAAAAGCTCCGGTCGAGAAGCCTTATAAAAGAGAGCGTCACCGACGTCGCGGTTAAAAGTTCGATTATATAATACACCCGGGGACGATCGAAAATCGCCTATTTCAGGCCGGAGGAGAGGAGGTCGGGTGCTAGGGAAGTAGTCATAAAAGTGCAGGAAACAGGGGAACAAGGGGAAATTAAGGCGCATTTAAAGGGTCAATTTGGTAATGGGGATTAGTGATTGGGGATTGAAGCACTCTGAGTGGTGCAATGATAAAAAGCTTAGTTAGTGAATGAGTAAGGTGCAATAGTAGTTTCTATAATTCTTTAATTATAATTAATAATAAATATTAATTAATTGACATTATTTTTATTCATTTTGTATTGTATCATATATATTTTTTATTTGATATCAAAAAACACAAAACGTTATAATTATTATAATTAACTATAATAATCTACATTAATGAGTCTACTCCAAATGACCTGTCGAGAATATTCAAAAGAATAATAATTTTGCGACATTACAGGAAAATCATTTTGTTATTCGATGTATGTACACGTTGTGCTGCAGAAGATAAATGCACAATAAATTCTGCGTTGTTTCAGCGTTGCTCTCGGCCTGGCTATTTTCACGTTGAAATATTTTGAATACGACATTGTTTCATATGTCATTTCTACGAGGCTTTTATGTAAACATGGTTATATTTTATTTTAGAGAATATTTTTTAATACAAACACTTTTTACGAAATTTTATTCTATCGGTTACTGTGTACAGGTTCATATATTAATGTAATATTTCTGACGTCATTGTAGGTTCTTTTATTTTAAATTCATTGTTTGATTTTATTAAATTTTTAATACCTTCATTATCCACAATATCAAGGACTTTATTTTCAATTAAAAGAATTTTATTTAATGATGATATAGGTTTTAATTTAATATTTATAATCAAATACTATAAATCATATATTTATATTCCAATGTTATGCTAATGATAATTATATATTAAAACATTCTAACTTTGATTATTTATTTATTTTATTATTCAATTTTATTACCCTTATAATCAAATAAACGGTCACTCTTAATAGCCAATATTAACGGTAACAATAATGTTTACAATTAAAATTCGTTTACGATCCATATACTATAACTCAATGAAGTTATTCAACGGTTGTCGTATAAAGTTTATTAATAGAACAGATTATCCCATAAAATTATTATCTCAAAAAACAAACAAGAACTAATAACGATAATGCTTATAGAAAATTTACTATCACGACACGCCAACGCAATCCAACAAAAAAAAATCGCGCATTCACATCACCAACCAAAACTGCCAAATTCCAAAAATAAAACTCAACCACGTACCCATCCCTCGTCGCAAACTACACGCTCGAATCCACATTACAGCCACTCGGCGCGTGTAGCGTCCCTCTTACATAAATTACTTCAAAAACTACCGGCCCCTCGACATTCCCATCCTCGTAGACCGAGAGCGAAAAAAAAGACATAACGATCCGAACGCGAGACGAAACGAGAAAGAGGCGCTTACTTAGGTGCGAAAAAAATCGCAACTGGGCGTGAACGCCGAGAGAGACAGAGAGAGAGAGAGAGTGAGGTTATAGTCCCTCTTTTACCGGCATACAAGAAAAAAAAAGTGTCACCGGTTATCGGCCTCTTACACGGGCTTTTAAAACTTAAAACCGACACGCGCGATTCTTTTCGTGTCTGCGCAGCGAGTCGCGCGCGAGGAAAGAGGAGGCTAAATAAAAGAAGAAGAAAAAGCCGAAGAAGCAAGGAGAAGGAAGGGGCACGCGCTACTCCGCGTGTAATTCCTAGGCGAGGTGTATAACGGAATTCGCGTTTCGATGGCTGACCCCGCTGCGCCGCCCGCGACGACGTGTGTCTAGGGTGATTCGTGCGCAAACAGAGAGACTCGCGGCCGTTGGCCGCTTTCGAGCTCTCGCCGAGAGTCTATATATATGTGTATGTGTGTGCACGCGGAATAACGAAATGCGCGAGCTGAATGATTTCTTTTCTCTGAGCATTCCGCCGCCGTTCTCGTATGTGTGTGTTGTTGGCTCGCTCGGCCTTTTTCTCGAAATGCATTAATTCTTTTTCTGCCTCTGCGCGGTCGGCTCCTTTTTTTTACCTTTTTTTTCGTAAGTACGAGCAGCGCGCTTTTTATTCTGTGTTTACGTTTTGCGCTCGGTGGGAACGCGCGGAGAGCCGCGGCTGTATTTACAATGGGCGTTATGTATATGCCCGCTCTACGGGCGGCTTTCTTATGGCTAAGGTATTGCTAGGTTGGTGAACGCCTGAAGATTACGCACGTTAGTTACTGCCTATTAAACTTCACGGCTGTCGGAGCAAAGTTGACAGAGAGCTGGGGAAGATTGAGTGTGCTGCTTTTGCGGAAATTATTTCGTAGCAATTAGATGCTAAAAAGGTGGATGTAGTAGTGCGCAAATGTATCGGATTTTCAGGTAAATTCTTCTAATAACCGCTAATTAGAGGTTTAAAATGATCTGGCTTTAAATTGGTTGGAGCATCGTTTATTTTGGCATGTTAAATTGTATTGCAGGTTGTCGTGCGCCACCTACTAGTAAGCACACATATTAATTCAAGCGTTGAATTTAGGTGTTTGTAATTGTGAATAAAAAATTAAATAATTAAAATTTTTGGACAAGGTTATAGAAAATTTTAAATTATTGATTATCCAAAGTTAAAATAAATTCCTAAAAAGTAATTATAGTATAATAAATTTTATAAGAACTTTAATATTTATTCATATTACATCAATAGTAAACTCCGAATTAGTTAACATTTTGGTTCAACAAAATTTAACGTCTCACACCAGCTTACCTTTTCATTCCCCGCACTCACAGTGTATAATTACTTTTCTCACATAAAACTCAACTTGCCGAAATTTTAATTGAAAAAATCCCATCAAACGCAACAAAAAAGCGCCCAATCCACAGGCTCAGAATCAAGATTAAAAAGACTAACGACCCTTAAAATTCCAGCTCACACACTGTATCATATTGTTTCGGCAATATATTAAACTCAATCCTCTCAGCCCCCCTCCAGCTTCTCACCTCTCCGCTCATAATAAAATTGAAACCCTAATTAAATCCTCCTCGAATAAACAACGTAAAAATCCCAGCTCGTTCGCACTCCATTACCTCGGCCGGTAATTTCCAAAAAGGCCATAAAAACACCCTTCCCACCGAAAGAAGCGAGCAGCGAGCCCAGATATTCCCGGATAATCCCTCGAAAAGATATCTCAACGTTACCGCATTTCTCTCTCTTTTCCCGCGCGCGCGCGCCGAGAGATGCGATCGAGGCGCTGTATAATTGCAATCAATCCTCGCGAGGGCAATTTCATTAAACGATCGGCTGCGCGCAGCTCGGCGCAGTGTCGCCTCCGCGATGGATATCTGCGAGAAAGAGAGAGCTCCTTTTTCGTCTCGAGCTCGCGAGAAAGAGCTAGATGAGCGCGCGGTGATAAGTCGGCGCTTAATTATGTAGGCGTAGCTGAGCGCGCGCGCCGCGAGATAAGCGGCAAAGGAAAGGATTCCTCTCTTCCGACGAGGAATTGCTGAGATTCGCTTTTCTCGACTCTCCCTCTCCTTCTCTCTCTCTCTCTCTCACTCTACCTCTCCGAGGAAGATACGAGACCTTTGAGACTGCAGGTGTGCGTGTCACGAGTGCGTTTACGCGCAGGACTGTAAGCTTGTTGGGTACATAGGCGCGTGGGCCTGGCCCCAAGGGGGGGAGGGGGCGAGACAACGCGGAGCAGCTTAATTAAATGCTTAATTACGTCGTCTTTCTGGTGATTAAGCTCGGAGTGGGTGTACGTGTAATGAAAGGGAGCCGGAGTAGGCGCTGGCTGAGGGGGATTTGGGTTTTGTTTGGAAGAGGGTCGGAGTGTGTAAGGATGGGCTGCTAGATGAATTTTTTATTGTTTTTATGTAGTGCTGGGTGAGGTAATGTTTTTAAGGAAATTGTGATTGAGAGAAATGCTGTTTTTGTGTTTATGCAGCATAAAGTTTTATAGTGCATCAAACTATTTTGTTTCGGGGTGAATATCATGGGATTTATAATTCATAAATCAGACATTTATGATTCCGAGTTAAATAAAATGTTTAATGTTCTTTTATGCTTTGGCTGTTTCGATCACTTTTATGTTTGCCCGCGCAAACTGGAAATATCAATGCTGTTCTATTACGTAGAGAAACGGTTAATAGTATATTTTCAGTATTTCGTTTTAATCATTGAATTATGTTATTTTCAAATTACTTACTGTCTTCTTTGAATTAATACAAGATTTGTAAAATTTAAATTATCACTTTTTTGCTTTTCGTTTTTATGAAAAAATAAAATCTTTATAAAAGAACATAGAAAATATGCATGCATGAATAATCCGATTAAACACTTGTGAAATTCAATTTTTACATCTCTGTATTTTTTATTGGTTAGTTCGTTAGTTCATTGTATTCGTTCACGCGAACATAAAGAACGGTGCGAAAAACTGGAAATAGTAACATTCATCGTAACGTTTACCTGATATATAGATAACCTTTTGGCTGTATTTTTACTGTATTTTCTTTGTCTAAATGTTATCTTTGCTTTTCACCAAGAGGGCTAAATAAAGATGTAGATATATATTGTTTAGAAAGCGTAAATAGAAAAACGAACTATTACACACTGTTCAGGGACAAGTGAACAATGTTAAATGGTAATTAATGAATAAATTGAACACAAAATTAACTTATAAAAAATGATAGCTTTATTTTCTACGATAATG
>JAPYZA010004234.1:0-14390 GCA_030522685.1 Eupelmus azureus | reverse complement strand
TCACTGTAAAATACTTTACAGTTGATATAATAAAAGAACTTTTGACTTTTACAAAATAATTATGTTCTTCTATTAACTATTCCCATCTGGATTTATTTCTTAAGTATACCAAAACTACTCAAATTCACTGCAATTTATTAAGTTTCCAAATACCAAAAAAATCCATCAGCTCCATTAATCTTCCCGCAAAATTTTCATAATAATCCACCAATAAGACGAAAGCCGGGCTTAATTAAACGAGAGGAACAAACAATTAATATCCTGGAAAATTGCCGCCCCCATAATTCGTCCTGGCAGCATAATTCCCGCGCTGGCGCAGTCAGAAAATTCCGCATTTGAATATTTTCTTAATAAGCGACAATTTAATCGCTCCCGCGTCCCGCTCGCCGCGCGCAAAAGGGAAAATTAAAGGAACTCCGAGATGAGGATAGAAAAAAAAGAGAGAAGAGGGAAGAAAGCCCGGTGAGCTATAAAGAAGACGCTCGCGGCTCTCTATATATACGCGCTCGCGCAATCAAAAGCTCGTTAAGATGATTTATAAATTGCTCGGCTCATTTGCATATACGCGCCGGCGCGCCTAGCTGACGAATGCCTTTTTCCATTGCACCTCCGCCCCCGTCGCCTTCGTTTTTCAACCCCCCCGCCTGCGCTCGCCCCGAAAACTAATCCACACCGATATCGCCCGTTGCGGTCGTGCTTCTACAGTGCAGGCGTGTTTTTTTTTCATCTCTTTCTACCGCTCTATGTCGGCGCCGATATAAATCAGGATTTCGTGAAAATCAATTACAGAAATGCGCCCGCAGAGAAATTCGATATAGCGCGCCGCGCGGTTGCATTAGAGGGGACAGAGAGCGAGCAGGCCAAGTGGATGAGCCTGCTTATAATTCCGATTGCACTGTGCAAGAGCGAGCGTATATATATGTAATGTATTATGCCAACAGATGGACAAGGAATAAAATAAATCGTAAAAAAGGAGGTCGAGGGTTGCGCGCGGGGCTAATCCTATGCTGCTGCTGCTCTGGGCTGTTCTGTGGCTGCGCGCACGTCGATGCTTATTAATCTGGGTAATTGAATGGAAGGTGCATCGGGCGCTATTTAATTAATTGCATTAGCGACGGTAATTTATGCGATTTTTTCCGCTGGCGTAGGTGTGGGCTTTCGAATTGAAATTTATTGCTGTTATATGGGCGCTCTTTGTGCGGAACTGGATGCTAGTGATGTGTATAGCTGTTCAGTTGTAAAAATTAAAAGTAAACTCTGCCGGGATGTAATATTTCAGAATTGTATGAGCGAGATGTAATTTGGATATATTAATCAAAAATATTTTATTATACTTAATGGAACCATTCATACATATGGATTTATTGATCATACAATTTAGTTAAAAAAATTATGTCAATAAAGCTTACTTCAACCCGCTACTTTCAGCAGACACTCCGCACGCTAGTACTCCAACACATCTGCTTCAACACCAGCCAATCGAAATTCGCCAACCTACTGTACTACTCTCTCCGAAAACCCCAATCACTTTCTCCAATGCGAATCAGAGCGCGCAAAACCACATCTCCACCCTTAGCCACATCGAAACGTTCGGCCAAGCGAATTCTGCCGGAATCCTCAGGCCCGCGTACATACAGTCGCCCCCGCGCAAAGACAAAGAACGCCCGTAAATCATTGGAACATTTAAAATCAACTCAGCAAGAAAGCGGAACGCGCGTGCCGGGGCACTTTATTTACCGCGTTACATTTGGCATCGGTTTTCGTGGCTATATACTCTCGGCTCTGGGTGCTCGCTGGACCAAGACGCGGCAACCCCAGCAGCCCGGCAGGCGATAAAAAATGGCGTTGCTTATAAATTCGAGCGACCCCTGCGAGAGAGCGCGCGAAGTTCGCTTATAACTAACGGCGCGGGGAACGCCCTTGCTTAAGGTCCGGACGCGAGGAGGTGGTCTGTAAAGGGGAATATGGAATTGTTGGAAAACTGCGGGGTTGCGGGATGTTTGAATATTCAAGGGTTTTCAAGGTGATTAAAAGGGTGGTGGTGGGAGGTTGTGGGTGTGGTGGTTGAGTGAAAGTTTGTGTTTTATTGGTATACTTTTGTTATGGTTTGACTTTGGAATGGTGTGTGAGATGTAAAGATTTTTGTGATGATTCAAAATGTTGAATGAGGATGAAATTGATGTATTTTTATTATACAAACTGAATTGTTTGAATTTATATCGCAAAACTTTATGTTTTCTGTAAACGTGTGAAAATGAAATAAAATTTAATCCACATGTGATTTGACCTTTAGGATACGAAACGATGTCGAAGACTTCCACATGCCATAAAATTAATGAGAGTTCTGCAGTTCTTTTCGACCGTGAAAAACGTTAGGACGTAAATTCATATGTTTTTTTTATTTACTACAGCTTTTTCGCCCTTAAGGATGTGTTCGTAACGACTTCAAGTACGCGACCTTCGATATTTGTGATTTGGCTACTAAAAGGAGGGAAAAAGTTATCTGCTTCTTACTAACTTGTATGCATGACTTTTACTGCTGAGATACTTCGGATACGTGATTCGATTTCTAATATTAAAATTTCATCAGAATGAAATGTCTTAACATACTGAGACCTAAATCACATATCACTTTTATCATTCTAATTTTCATAGTAATAGGATTTCTTTGTTTGCTTATATACTATATTTTTATTGATTAGTAATTGTTTTTATTACGTATGAGTTTTATATGTCTCCAAATTAATTTTATCAAATTTAATTTCGAGGTAGACAGTTTAAAAGAAAAAAGTCTTATATTCTTATTATACAATAAAGACAAGCGCGTAAACCTTCTTTCAAGACCATCAAATTACAACTACTACACCATCCTTCCCTCAATCACCATCGCGATTAAACAACACTAAAACCCCTCATTCCACCAAAACAAAGGGACAATCTTCATCACAAGCATCGGATCATAAACCCTCCAAACTTGCCGGGCCACCGTGCAATCAAAAAGGCCGGTAACATACATCATACAACAGCCGGTATAGATCAGTCAAAAAGCTCTCCCACACAGGAACACAATGGGGACCCAGCCAAGGAAGTTCGCGTGCTCGTAATGGGTTTATTTCACGGGCACAAGGCACACATAACGCACAACGGATTAATACGTTATTGTGCGCCCAGGGAAGAGAGCGGCCCGATGACACTGCGACTTTTCGAGAGAGAGAGAGACCGGCAAGTGCGTCTCCCTCCTTCCCTTTCGAAGGATATCGCCGGCAGAAACCGCAGAGAGGCGCACACCATAACTCACCGCGTGCTTACCGAGGCAAGACACAAGGAATAAACGTTATCGCCCCGGCGATACAGCCGCGCATTGTTTGGCTTTTCATCATGTCTCTACGGTGCGTGCGATCGCGGCTCTCTATGTAGCTGGGGGGTTCCGTATAGTCGAGTGAGAGGGAGAGAGGATGAAGGAGATCTATGATGAAGAGTCGAGAGGGGTTTGGGTTATTAATTGCGGAGGAGTTGCAATGGGAAAATGGAGTCGAAGGTCTTTGATCCTTTGATTTTGAGGGTTACGTTTGAATGTTGGGTTTGGTATGGAATAATGTTTCTGATGAATTTGATGCATTGAATGTGAGGGAGTAACGATGAGGTTTTGGTTAGCCAGCGATAAATGTTGTTTTAGACTTTGTTGAGTTTTTTTATTGTTCCATTTTGAGGATGTCGTGACTACAGGATACAAGATGAAAAATAATTATTTCAATGGTTGAAAGATAAGTTATTACAATTAAGTTTTAGAGGAGATAGGAGACTTTATTTAGATGTTCCATTATTGTAGAGGAAAGGTTTCTTAATGTTTTAATAGTACAGTTTCTCCTGAACGTACAAGTTTCAGAATCGAGTTTGTAATGGGATTATGAGTAGACTAGTTTGTAATTTAGAAATAGCATAAAAAGCTTATGATATCAATGATCAATATAGTAACAGAATTACTACAAAAATATCTTGTGAGATCATATAAAGTTTTCACTTTAACCTTTTTTTTGCACGTGCATATTGGCCAAAGAAAATATGATCTTTTAATAGGATTAGCTAAAATATCGAAATGATTCAATAAGGTAATATGATTTCAAAATGTATTTAAATAGATGTTCGCTAAATTATTTGGATCAATATGTTCTAGAATAACTTTAATTATCAAAGAAAAAATCTGAAAAAAAAATTCGAAAATTTTACAGGCCTAACAAACATTATTCACACCAACAATTTCAAACAACCATTACATTTCCCTAAAACATAAAAAATTAAATAAATCCCAATTTTCTCAGAACGCACCAAAATAACCACCGCTCCAAATGCGTCCACAAAGATCCACCCCTATCCTCCCATACACCCTCCTAAATAACCCACACGCGCATTCCTAATTCATCCCCGTAGCACACCTTACCCGTCGTGAACCACATATATCCCGCACATCCTCCCCCGCTGCTCTTCGGGACAATCAATTGCCGTCATGCCAGCTGCTAGCGGAGGCGCGCGCCGGGCGATTTTTCAATCGCGCCCGCGCGCGCCCAGGAAAAAAAGCAGCGCTTGCGCGTCTCTGTGTGTGTGTATAGTCACTCTCCCGCGGCGAGTCCCTCGGAATCCCTCGAATATTAAACGAGGAGTAGCGAGCCCTGGGATTATTAATTCAGCGATCGGAGCCTGCGCTCAGCCGGCGCATTAGGATTCCCGCGAGGTGGTCTCTATATGCGTGGAATGCTCGCTGTATATACGTACGTGTATATAGAAGCGTGCGTATATCCGCAAAGGGGAGCACGCGACGCAGAAATTTCAGAGAGAGAGAGAGAGAGAGAGAGAAAGAGAGACTCCCTGGTGTTTTACGCAACCCCAAATGAACGCGTGTAGCGGCACACGCTGAGGATTAAAGCCGGTGCGTCAGCGCTTTCCTTGGCGTAAGACGTCTGCGGGGTTCGTTATGTGTATGTGGTACTGTGCGGGTTCCTTGTGCGTTGCTCTTTGCGAGATGCGACTGTTGGTTTTAATGTCGGTGAGGTTTCGTTAAGGTTTGGCAGCGATTGATGAATTAATGTTTCTGATATTGCGATGCGTGTATGACTTGGTGGATTGTTGCTGTGGTCAGGGGAGTAGATTGAAGGTGGGCGGTCTGGTAATTGGGGAGAGGTATTTTTAATAGATTGCATTGTTAAGTTGAATTATTAGAAGAACATGTAAGTTTTATGTGTGTAGAATCAAAAAAAATGTTGTAAAAGTTTAACTGTGTAACCAAACTGTGGGTAATTTCAAAATTGAAAATTAAAAAAATTTGAAATGGTTGTTTTAAATAATTATAGTTTGCAAATAATTATCCAAAATTTTTAAATTATTTCAACTTGTGAAATTGAAAATTTCAAAATGTATTTGAAGTTTTAAATATATTACTAAAATGGCATGTGAAAAGTATTTCGTATATGCAGTAAATGATTGTTATGCTTTATACGCCAATGCAACTTTTGAAATTTTCAAATAGGAAGAATGAAATAAATCTTTTGATGCAATAAAACGTTTTTGACCACACAAAGTGAATAGGAACTATTAGTACGAATTGCTTGCAGTATCTATATAGTTCATGCTTCAATCACTACCGAACGTCTCAGGATACACAAAGGAAGCTCTACAGTAAGATAAGAGGAGTCGAAGACTTTGCAGTAGCTAGTTAACTATCAGATTGATCTGTTCCACTTGCTTTGTTCGTCAGATTTGTTAAGAAGACAATGAAATTAACTTTAATCGAGCTTCTTCTTCCTAAGTGAATTCGATTGACTAATTAAATATTTGAAATGATTTGATGCTGTTTCCATATTGAATTTATGATTCGTATAATGAAACCTTAAATATCACCGTATACCTCGAAGATTTTTGAATTCTACTCAATAACGACTAAATTATTTACTTTTAAAAAATTTTAATGTTAACCATTCATAGAACTCTCCCTCTCACCCACAACCACGACAAATTCAAATTTAAAAAATTCAAATAAAAAACCTCAATTTTCTCTCTATACACCAATTAATCAACAACCCCTCTTACTCAACCGCACCAACGTAACATCGCATATTCTCATCAATCGCGAATTAGGCCACGTGCTTTACATACATTGTCCCGTCCCCCCAACTTTGGTCAATTTAAAATCATCTTCATCCTCGTTACTCAAAAAGGATTCACCCAACGCGATTATATACATACATACGGTAAAGTCGACGCTCTCAAAGACCAAGGGAAGAAAAAGAGAATCAAACAATATAATTTCCCGACGATTATTACGCGGAATAATGACCGGCCAATTCTTCGGCTCCTCTCGGCCGTGAAGATGATCATCGGCGGGCGCCTCATAAGCGAGCATGACTGTCGCATTTTCCTTAATACGAAATAGAGACGCAGGATTCCCGAGGAGAGCTGTGTCCGCCCCGGCGATTATTATACTCGTTATCGCGCGCGTCTGGGAGCCAGATGCCAGGCGCGCTGACTTTGTTTTTGTAAGAGACTGCGGGTTGATTGTGCAGCGAGGAGAGGTGGATTGGTGGTTGGTGTGTGGCTTCGAGACGTTTGTTGGCGGGATTTACCTGTATTGGAGGATGTACGAATGGAGTTTGCGTTGGAGAGAATTATGAATTTTTAAATACTATTTTGATTATTTAAGAAAAATTTTTGGTACAATTAATACTGGTTAATAAAGCTGGCATACCAGATTTTAGAAGTCCAAACAATTACTATAATTTGTAGAAAACTTTGAATATTTGGATTTTTACAATCTATTGTAGCTTTAGTAACCAGTAATATAATTTATTCCAAAGATTCTTCTCACAGTGTACAACTTTTTTTAATTATGCTAGTGTCACAATTATTTATCTGCAAATGAGTATTAATGTTTTTCGATGCAAAAAAGTCTGCAGAAAATAAAATATACTTAGAGAAATTGGAGAAACTCAGGTTGAACGTCAAAAGGTATTTTGAAATTTGTTAATAAAATAGAAGTTTCGAATGTCGCAATTTTACCTTGCATCAAAAAGGAGCACAGAAATATGAATATCAAAATATGTACATATAACATAAGCTGCTTTTGATCCCTGACAATATTTTGAAATATTTGTAAAATTACATCGGGTCAAATTGAAAATCTGATCGTTTATTTTTTAGCAGCGAATAAACAAGTAGTTGCAAGTCGACCAGATGTTATACAAATTTCGATGTATTAATTATATTTTAATCTATCAGGAATGTATAATTTCATGTTTATAAACAATTTGTATAAAATTTTTATATTATTTTGGTACATTATTTTCACGTGGAAAAATATTATCCGCATTATAAATTATTTTTGGAGTTTATGTATTATACAGAATTGTCGATCGTTATTTAACAAAGATAATAATTATTCCGTTTAAATAATAAATTAAACTAAATATATTAAATCAATATCTTATTCACAGTTTGAATACATAAAATCCGAGCTTGGAATATCTTCGTCTTTCTATAGCTGCGTCATATTACATTCTCTCTTCTCAACCAAAATTATTTCCTAAAATTCCACATTTCCCGCGATTTCTGTCCTCTTGATTATTTTAACGCCTCCGATTCTCGCTTGCTATAGGCCCGATCATTTTGCTACCGTTAAACGCGTCATTCCGCGTGGATTATACGATAAATCTTATTAAAAACAGTTATAATCGCAATGATTCGTCGGCACTCGTGCCCTCATGTACAGCGCGCGTCGTCGAATCATCCTAATTTACGGTCCTGCGCGCTGATTTCGACTTGTTTGGCCACCGGAAATCAATAAATTTTGTCTTCTTTACATATTCAATGTATTGATTAGTCCAATAGCTATTTGAATTATAAGTACTATTAATGTATGCTGTTTAACGAAATATATAAAATTAAATGTAATCTATTTTTAGCAATTATCAGATATATATTTGAGTAATATTGTATTAATATTCCTTCATTATTAAAGTATTGCTTTTCTTTTGAAAAACGTAATTTTATATCTGTCGTTTTTAGCTCAATATCTATTTGCATTTGTAAGTACTATTAATATATGCTATACTTAATAAAATATATAAAATTAAATGAAATCTATTTTTAGCAATTATCAGATATACATTTGAGTAATATTGTATTAATATTCCTTCATTATTACAGTATTGCTTTTCTTTTGAAAAATGTATTTTTTATCTGTCAGTTCCCCTATTATTTGTGTACGTAGCTACACAAAATCCCATCAAATTTAATTAACATCCCAAGCCAATCTCAAAACAAAACAGAAAAAAACATTTTGTTTTGCCAATAGTCTATCAGAAAACCTCGTTCAAACAACGCTAAAAGCACCTTCGCGCGATATCCGCGGTGAATTTCGCAATAAGCTTGCCAAATATAACGCGGCCGTAATCCCATTAGTTGCTATATAGTACGACCTGCAAATTCGAAGTGGCAGGGTACAACCTTTCGCACAAAATAAATGTTTGGCTTTCCGGGAATGCGGGTCATCTTCGTCCATAAATTGTCTATCTCTGACGTTTTCTGCCATTAATCGCTTATTTCTCTACATTCGGGGCTGATGCATGTTTAATGTACGCACGCGGCCTCCGAGCCAAACGCTCTAATCGGGAGAATATTTCGGTCCGTAAATTATTGAGTGGCAATGGATCAAAGTCAGCGTGCCGGGGACTTTTATTTAAAACTTTTTTTTTCGGTTGAAGAGAAACGAGTAATCGTTTGTTATTATCCGTTTTGAGGATTTGGATATGATTTTTCGGGTTGATATGCAGCGTTTTTTAAATGTAGATGTGGATGGGGAATTCATTTATTTAGAAATGAATAAATGAATATGAATATTTATCTATTTAGTAATTGAATTTATTTTTAGGATGAATATTACAAAAGTATGAAGTTATAAATGTAACTTTCTGGATTTATGATCCATTTTGGAATAATCTTTGTAGAATATGCGAACTTTTATAAAATATTAATTTTATAAAAATTAAAAGTCAATAAGTTCAATTGGCTTTTACGCTAACGAAAATTTGTTGAAAATTTAAATAATTATTAAAAAGCCATTACATGAATTACATATTTACATTATTGAGTATATATAAGGTAAAAAATAAATTAACTTGTATTATCAAAAATAATGAAAATTATTGCTAACATTCAATTCTGAAAAATACATTTTTACATTTACAGAAAATTATTTTATGTTTTAATTTATAAATATTGAGAAGAAATTCGGTATATTAAATTAATTTTTATGATTACGTTTTCCTTATACTGGTCAATCGTTACTTACTTGATTACCGTATAGTACAAATTCAACGGATTTTAAATTCGGCAAAATCTTTCTTGTAAAATCAGATTTTTTACAATCAGTGACTAATTAAAAAAGTACTTTCTTACAAATGCACAATTCGAGCAACTCTCAGACAGGATTAACTTCAACATTTATCATTAAAGCAAAATTTCTGATATCCTGAATGAATTTTCCAGACACTGCGCCAAATTCGAAAATATCGTTACTAACCTATTAAAATCCCGACAAACGATCAGATTATCCTACCCGCTAAAATATCTCAACCCAGACTCCAGCAATAATTGCGACCCCGTCGCTATGAAATTCTCACAACCCAGATCTCAGAAAACCGCGCTCCATAAAAATTATTCACCAACCTCCCCTCTTAATTTCTATTTCCAGTTCACGAAATCCAGCGCACAAGTCCTCGCTAAAAATTCAAATGTACCGTCGATCCACCTCTCGCGCTCGATTCGTCTTCCCCTTTATTCTCCTCGCTCGCTCCAAGATTTATTCGTCAAATTGAATTCGGCGACTTCTTAGCTCCCCTGGGCAAAAATAGGCAAAAAAGAGTCTCGTTACCCTAGAGAGAGGGGGGAGGGGCAGTGTTTTCCCGGCCCGACAGCAGGTAGACGAGGACCACGCTGGAGAACATCCAATTGACCCTCCCAGACGAGATTCCTGGCGAAATCGCTAGGAGCCGTGTCCTCCCTTGGATACGCCGGTGTAACGACGACGATTGTGTTATGGACGAGAGGGTGAAAAAGGGCCTGAATCCCGGCGGGAGGGCCGATGAATATTTGATTTCTTGCGGCTCGTCGCTTGGTGCTTTTCATCGCGTTTTGCGCTCAGCGGAGTCGCTTCTCTACGTCTGTGAGCGAAGGCGAGCCCTTTGACCTTTGCGAGAGATGAGAATTAATCCGTATTCTTCGCGCGAGCACTTTGCATTTTTGCCGTGAGTGTGGTGAGTATTGTCGGCGTTTGTGGGAATGAAGAAACGGAATTTTTTAGCGGGAGGGTGACGTGGGTTTTGGGTGTTTTTATTTATGAGGGATGCTGGGAGTGTTTTGAGGAGGTGATGCGATGCGGCGTGATGTAATAGTAATATTTAGTTTATAAGCTTATTCTTTCGACGTGTTTTGTATAACTGAGTGTTTTATTTTTTACACTGTACTAACTTGACTCACACACAAGCTTTTTAACATGCTAACCGCGGAATAAAACATTTCACTTAAGAGTTAAATTTATGTACACTGCGCCTGACCGAGGCAACGTATTTCATGATGAAATCACGATTCCTCGTAGTGTAGATGGAGCACGGGAGATTTCACACCTGAGTCATCCGCATATGCATCACACTTTTTGGGAGAAATTTTTCAGCGTAATATATACAGCCGAGATGAAATTGATAGATCGCCGCGATCCTTCACCGCATTGTTTCATCCATTATAAATAAATTTCAAATAATTTTATAATTAAATAACGCCACGAAACCTAAGCTTTATATCACATAAAAATATAAAACCAGCTTAAATTAATAACAAAATTACTTTCAACAAGAGCCCGTTAACTAAATGTCACGACCGCTGAATATACTTTAACTTGGCATTAAGTATGTCCTGAATCAACATATGGGATGTATATTCACGGGGCCGCGCTATCAAAGCGAGAGAGAGAGAGATAGAAGCTCGGGAGTTTTGCCAGGGGATTTCACGGTATAACGAACTTACGCTCCGAGTAACAGACCGTGAGTGCATTAGCAAGCTATTAAAAAAAAATTTCCAACGCGAACGCTCCTCCGTCCTAATAAAATTACCTCGACAAACAAACTCCGCTATACAAACTGATAAAATCAGGCTTCTTCGAAAATTCCATTACCCCCGCGATAACCTCCCGAAAACTAATATATTCGGACAGAGACTAATCGTCCCGCTCGATCAAATTCACTTTCACAAAAGGCTTGAAACTATGAAAAATCCCCGCGGGCGGGGAGAAAAAGTGTTGCACGCCCAGCCGAGGCGTGAAATCTCCGGGGCCGATCGCTCCCTAGAATCGTCATCTCGAGAAATTCCAGCGTCGCGCTAACAAATCGACCTATCCCAACACTCAAAACGAAAAGGGCCTCTCCAAATCTCGAATCTCCATATATATAAACGCGCGCGCCGGGCGAGAGTGTACAGATTGGCGGCGGCCGGAAAAAGACGAGCGCGGAATAAATGTTTCGGGGATATTATTTTACATGCGCCTTGGGGGACTGCGCAAAAGCTTTAGGGGTGAGAGAGAGCTTGACGATAAAGGGGCCGGCTCCGCCGAATAAATTAAGGAGTAGAGAGGCTCGCAGGGGTGGCGGACGCGCTCTGTGTCTGTGCAGCTCTTCCGTTTTGTCCGAACGGATTTGCGGGGGTGGGAGGCAAGCGGTGAGTGCGCGCGCTCTCTCCGTGACTGCTGCAGACCGGACGAGGGAGGCTCTTGAACTGCTGGCTTTCTGTCTCTCGTGCTGGCTCTTTTTCTGGGTGGAAGTTCGAGAGGGACGGATGTTGTAAGCGTTTGCTTGCAAAAAGGACGATCGAGTGGGTTGGGAGTGGTGGGGAGAGTTATTTAACGGGGAAGGTTTTTTTGGGTGGATTGTTTATGGGGGGTGGGAAGTGTAGGGTTTGGTTTGGTTCGGATAGATTGATCTTAAAAAAGTAGCAGTGTTGCTGTAGATTTATTATAAATGTAGTCGTGGTGAAAGTTAGTATTACGTAAAAATCGTAAATAAAGGTATTGTGATTACAATTTTCGACCATATTGGGAGCGAAATTAAGCTTTATTTAATTCGATCATTTATTGTTTGCTGACGTTTTATTAAAGGATGTATAATATTAAAAGGGATGAAAAAGAACATTATTTTCAGCAAAAGCTTATAGGGATTTGCATTATCCAAAGTTATATTTTTAATGCTGCATATTTAAAATATTCAAGTATTTAAAATTTAACTGAAAATGCACATGGCAGGATTATGACGCAGTACTTTTCTCCATCATTGTCAAGAATTAAATTTTAAAAAGTACCGCTGAAAATTTACGAAAAATTATAAATTATTTTACGAATTTCTCTAATTTCGCCAAATTCATTTAAATATCAAATCACCACCATTATCCTTAAAACTCATAAAACTTAATCTTTTCAAAATCAAATCGTCCACCAACACACCTCTAAAGAAACCATAATCACCCCACAATAAATCTCCTCTTACCAACCTCACAATACCCAACCCGACAGATCTCCCAAAAAAGAATCATCATCATCCCGCTAATCTCTTATTAAACTCCTCCTTGACAAACGAACTCTGAATGCTTTTCATCGCCCGCAAACCGGCACCACCTCACAAAAGCCATCAGAGAATCAAAAAGACATCGAGCTGATGAAAAAAAAAGAAGAGAGACGAGACGCTACCCTTTCCATTGTCACTTCAGTGCGGAGCAGAGCCGCGTACTATACTCGAAGAAGTCCACCCACTACCTCTGGGGGGACGCACTCTTTCGCGGAGGGGAACAAAGGAGAGGAGGACTCTGGCGAAAAACACACATGCGCGAACGAGGAGAGGATAGATAAATCACCACTCTTTCGTTTTCCCTCTCTCACTCCGCCCTGAGCTAGCCGCAGTAGTAGGAGGAATCTCATCCGTTAGGATTAGGCGGACGTGTTTGGACAAAACCTTTGTCCGCTCCGCCGGAAAACCCCTTTCTCTCTCTCGTTCGGCGATGTTCACTTGTCAATTCGTTGCGGCGAGAGAATTTTCTGGGAGTGTGTCTCCTCGCTGATCGATCATTTCATTTTCATTCTATTTCCTTCGAGGACGCTTTTCGGAAAAGTCTTCATTCCCGGGGAAACTCGACAATGGAGTTAAACATCTCGTTTGTCGCTGGACAATGTGCTTTTTGGGTTGGTTTAAGCGAGCTTCTTTTGAGGTTTGAAGTTTTGTTTGGTTTTATAATGGATGGGATGATGGAATGGGTTTGTAGGTGGTCGCGAAAGAGAGTTCTTTGAATTGGCTAAATAATTGAGGAGCACCTGGTCATATTTATGGAATAATTGGTATTTATTTATTATTATATACAGGTTAGTGAATGGGCCGTAAGTTAAACTTTTTTACTATGGGCAATGCCCATATGAAATTTTTACTGCACATAACGATTATTCAAATAAAATTTTTAGTATAAAATATTCCTTCCTGTCTTAAAATATATATTATTTTATAATTTTGAAAAGCATATTTTAATTAAATAAACTTCCAGTTACGATCCAAATCAATTAATGGTCATATACCAGACCTTTACGGTACATATATTTGATAGTTCTGACTTTACCGACAGTAAATAAAAAAACTAAATATTATGAAATCCTTTGTTAAAACTCTTTTATTTCTATTCACTACAATATTCTCCATCGTTTGACTTTATGACCTTAATTTCTATTAAAGTACATTTTTATACGCGAATAAATACCACAGACGACAAAACTAAATATCCATTAAATTAAAAAAATCTTGAATCTACCCCAACTCAATAAATCTCATAATAAATCATAAAAATCAAACACTCCACTCTTAAAAAAACAAACAATGAATTCATACTCACTCACAATAAATTCATCAAACCCTCTCTCCCCACGACATCCCTCCTCCCCAGCCTCCTCAAAATCGCAACTTCAACCCTATACCCTCACCAGCGGCCACATCCAGCTCCCTCCTAACCTACGCTGCGGCGGATCGGGTCATTACCGTGGCTACGCGAACTCGATATCCTCTATCCCTCGGCTCTCCGCGTCTCCTCCTCGGAATGGCATATCTCGCTCCGATTACCGGGACCGCCTCGCGGCTAGCTTCGTCTCCGGCGAGTTTCCACGCGCCGAGCTAATTAGGCACCGCAATTAGGCGGGACTAGCGCCGGGCCAGCCTAATTATAATTCGCCGGACTAATATTCGCCCGGCGCGATATCGGCTTGCTCGCTGTGTTTTTACTCGTGTTTGTTTGAGTTTTTTTTTTGGTTGGGAGATGGTTTTTTGGGA
>JAPYZA010004232.1:0-16215 GCA_030522685.1 Eupelmus azureus | reverse complement strand
CACACACACACACACCGTGCTATAGCAACGAATGATACAAAAAAAATAATAATAATAATAATAAAAATATGTATAATGGCGAAGAAAGAGTGGAGAAAAAGTAAGCGGAAAATATATGTAGCCAACGCGCGCGCGCATCGACGGACATTATGGAGCGAGATAACAGAGAGGTTTGGCTAGAGGAAGAGCAAACGCGACCGACACCTTTCGTTTCTTTGATATGTACATGAGAACGACGAGAGAAATTGAAATATACCGTGATCTTTCGTTACCGACGAAAGAAAAAGGAGGATTTTTGCGGCGAATAAGAATACTGGCTCCCGGGAGAAACCTGTGAAATCTGTACGATACATTTTTAGTAGAGAAAATTTTAGTTCCAAAGAAGGCCAACCTCGTGCTATGCGGTTGATAAAGGAACGCTTGAACTTCGCGAAGTAACATAACGCACTTGTATATATATATATGCATAAGTAGATGTGTACCGAGTCCGGCAAGACAAGACTTTAATATGTGCTCTGTGTGTAGCTCAACTTTTATGGATCTTCTTGTTTTCCGAAATACGTATAGATTTCATAGGTTTTTTGAGGAGGGGGGGGGGGGCGCGGGTATTACTACATGTTGCGAGCATTTTGCTTTGTAATACTGCTACTGAAAAAGTAGGACAACGATAATAGCTGCAGACTGGTAGTCCAGTAAAAAGGTAAGGCAAATTTTATGCATAGTTCATGTATTTTAAAAATTACTGAGCCAAAAGCAGTTTACAGTTTGAATTAATAAATTTTTTACATATTTAGGATGTTTACTTATTACGGTTAATCTTTTGTTTTATTTTATCATGCATTTTATATTGTTTGTTGCTTTTTTCAGTAAAATAAAAACGACTTTGCTTGAACTAGAATTTTAAAATGCTTGAATTTTAATCTTTTACAAAGAGCAAAAAGTAAAAAAATATATATATATATATATATAAAATTCGTTTTCTATATTACAATTCTACTTTACTTCTTCCACAATAAATTTCAAAAAGAAAACAACTTTGTCATCATAAATATTGAAGAATTATCATAAAAAGCATGTTCGTTTATTTGACATAAAAAGATTCATAGTAATAAAATTTTTTTATAAATATCCATGCCTAAAACGAATAATTCTTAATAAATGTTTAAAAAATTATATCTTTTGTCTAATACAACTAATGATCATCGAAATACTTGATATGTTCAAGAAAAAAATGAAGTTATATTTACTATATTAGTTTGAGAAATAATACAGAACAAAAGTAACAATGATTACAAAAAAGAATGAAAATCATGATCATTTTCAAAGTAACGAAAGGCGTATGGAAATAGAGTTATTAATACTCGATTATGCAGTGCAAAGAAATATAGAAAGAGACAAGTTCGAGAATGCGGCAATAAAGCGTGCATGTGATATATACCGTACGAATCGTGCATGATGTATAATTGAGTTGTTTGTTATATAAAAAAGCTATATAGACTGTAACGATATTATATGAAGGAAAAGATTATATATAAAGACGAATAATGAAGAAATAAACGACAAAAAGACGAAAAAAAATGAGCTAACAAAACAAAGGTGAAAAAATATAGAAACGGAAGGAAGAGCGAAGAAAAAGAATGACGATAGATAGACAAGAGTTGCCTAGTGCGCATTGTGTAAAAAAAACTATTTGTTGCCAAATAAAGTTGCAATCCGCATGTACCATACACGCATCAATATCTTGTTATAATTTCTTTTGTATCTACCATTGAAAATATCCTTGAATAATATCCTAAATATCTATTTATGTTTGAACCTTTTGCTGATAATACATGAAACAAAAACATTTCTGAGATCATATTAATTTTCGTTTCAAATTGATTAATTACGTTTTAAACTTACTGTTTTTACGTTATTTATTTTTCTTTTGAATTATGATCGTTTCATTTGCAGGTATTGGGTTGGTAATTCCTATTAATTTATAAGTAGATACCCATGAACTTCAAAGTGATATTGCAACGTAAACTCGGGAGTACTTTAAATATATCCTTTGCTAAGAGTATCAAGACCCATATTTAAAATAATCTCTACAACGCTAATTCATAAACATATACTTTATGATATGTATACTAATTATTTAAAAAGAAAATTAATCAAAAACTCACGACTAAGTATTTCATAATTGTAGTTTCTAATAAATAATAAAAAGACTATTTTCAAGTAAGTTTGGAAAAGCACTTGAAGCGTATAAATAATAATTACACGGCTAATAAAAGAGCTTACTCATCCCATTCAATTATCCCCGCATCTCTCTCCATCCCTAAAAAAGAGAAGCCTCCAAGCACCAGAGCCATCTCAGCGCAAAGAAGCTGGTAAACCCATACTCGCCCAGTACTTACATCAGTCCGGCACTTTTATCATAAGAGAGAGAGAGAGAGCCGCGCAGAGAGTAAGAAAGCCAGTTCCCAGTGAAAGAGAGCAGCGGCGGCAGAAGAGCGCAAAGCCAGACGTTAAAAGAATTTCCACAGCAGGTGGCAGTGGCGAAATTGCTCCATGAAGCCCCAGGGGACAAGTGTGGCCATTATCATAAAAAATGTCTCCGCACATCTTTCTCGCTCTCCTCGGAGCCCTGGATGAAGACGAGCCGCGCGCGACATTCCTTTCAGCCGCGACCTTAAAAATCCCGCCGTTATTATCATCCCGTGAAAAGAGAATCGTTCGCAGCCGGCCGCGAAGGATCGACTTTTCCCCACGCTGAGAAAAACAACGCCTGAAATTCATCTCGGCTTAATGACAGCCCCCGCCGTCAAAACTTGGCCGTGCACGCGCGAAATTTCGGCTTTTCAACGGGCTGCTCTCTCTCTCTCCTTCTCTGTCTGCGTGCTCTTGTCTTCCACCTCCTACCCCGAAACTTCCATCCCTCTTACGTACGCCCATTACGCGAATTTGCTCCAGCTCTTTCTCTCTCTCTCTCTCGGACCCTTGTAACCGTCTTCTCTTTCGCCTCTCTCCCTCTCTCTCTCACACACACTTTGTACGCCGGCTCGGTTACTCGCACTTAGGGCCAGGGCGTAGAGCTCCCGTAATTTCTACACGTGCGCAGCGGCTGCTGCTGCTGCTGCTGCTGCTGCTGGTGCACCTGTCGCGCGCGCGAGCGCCTAGCTCTTATAGTCGTATTCCCAGCGTCGTGACTACTTAGGGGAAAACTTATGCGATCGGCCGAAGGATCCCTCATTGTTTTTGGCCTTTTTGGGGAGAGCTTCGCCGAGCAGCTGGGAGGACGCTTTTTCGAGGGATGCAGATGCGCTGGATTTTTCTAGGAAGTTATGCGAGAATTTTTAATGGTGCTTTTAGGGGATTTGTTTTCATGAAGATTCTTGGTCGTGGTTGATTGGTATGTGTGACCTTGGTAATTGTGAAGGTGGTTGGATTTTTATAAATTTTTCGGGATTCTGATTTGACATGTCTTGTGGAATTGTAAAGTCGTGAGCGAATCTTCTCGCAACTTTTTTCAGACTCTACATCAATTTTAATAGCAAGATGATTTAATGTTTCTGAAGTTTTAAGTGTTACAAGATTATTTTTTAATCTTCTTTAATTTCAGAATACAATTTCGTATAATTGAAAGGCAAATTGAAATTGAGCATTTGTGTTTCAAACTTCAGAGTTCAGAACTTTAACGTAAAATGAAAGTGAACATTCACAATTTGTCTTATCTCCTTGAGTAACTTCATCGTTAAACTACAATTTACTAATAAAATTAACGAAACTATTTGTTAAATAGTAGCCTGAGAATTCGTTAAACTATTTGAGCGAATCTTCTGTTTTTAATGAAATATTATTTTTGTGGAATTTCATAAAAAAAAGTTCATTCATTACAAAGTACTTTTTTTTCATCAGAAAAATTATGATGTCTTTACATTTTTTTAATAATTTCTCAGAATAAAATTTCTTTTGAACCCGTGTTTCCACAATTACGAAAAGAAAAAAGTCATAAAATCATTCAAACCGTTGATACATGAAACAAAAATTTCAACATCAAAAGGTGTAAAAAGATACATTTTTTTTATTAATAAAGACATCCTTCATTCGTGTTGCAAAAGGAAAAACATCTATGGGTACAACGATTCAGTTACAGGAGTATGCAATTTCCAGTTCAAATGTCATAACTGAAAAACACTTCAATTGTTTCTTTTTTTTCAGCGCTACACTACGTTAAAATTTATTTTATTTTTCCAATATCTTCCTTTGTACAAATAAAAAGAACTACAGAAACACGATAACAGTCAGATTTTTTCTATCAATCTACGGTCTTACAGTGAATTACCCAATCTATTCAGTACAAAATCAAATTGATAAAAAAATTACTTCCTTGTTGCTTCTGTTAAAAAATTACAAATCCTATTAATTATCAATCCCCGCGACATCATAACTTCCAAAAACACACACTTTGACAATACCAATATTAAAGAAGCCCCGCCGCGCAGCGACAAAACTGACGAATAAAACTCGGACTCCGAAGCATCGCATCGCCGTAAAAGCAGACAAATAACAGCAAAAAAAGCGCGGATACAAACGACGATGTAAAACGGCGAAAAAAAAAGGAAAACGCCCGCGCACTGGAAGAAGGTAAACGCGTGCGTGCGTCAAACGTAATTTAATTAAGTCCAATTTAATTTGCCGAGCTTCCGGTTTTTCCGCTCGAACCGACAATTACAGGCGGCCCGGCTCGTCCTTCCGTAAATATACACTGTATCTGCCGGCTGCCGCCGAGAGCTGAAAAACAGAGGGGAAAATGTTTGTAAGACATCATCGACCGCTCGCTGCAGCAGCAGCCCGCAGCTCTATTCTTCTAATTTCCTATCTAGCGGGGCTATAATAACAGCAGGCAATTACCGAGCTGCGGCGAAAGAAAGGAAATAAAATCAGCATAAAGCTCGCGCTTTCTGAAAATCGTGAACTACAGCCCCGGCGCGTCTCTCCCACTCCGCCCGCTCGCTGTCTTTATCTTCCTCCTTTGGCCTCCCCTTACCTAGCCGAGCTTTCGCTTTAATTTACGATTTCTCATTATATAACTTCGTCTGTGTATATTTCGCTTGCCGTTATATTAATGCTAAATTTATTTCGCGCTGGTGAGCTTTATTAGGAGCTGATGCGCGCTTCATCGGAGTAACATTTTTACGTATGAATTTAAGAATCTTTAAATAAGCTGAGTAAAGGTTGAATATATGCATCATTCAAATGTGCAGGTCTCACCAAGGAGATATTAAAATCCGAATATTATTAAGACTATAAAATTCATAAACCTTCAGTATTTTCATTTTCTGTAAGTTTCATCTTCTTAAACAAGCATACATTAAAATAATTTTTAATAATAATAATTTTAATTCAGAAAATCTATAGCAATAAAAATACATCTAAGAACTATGTAAGCATAGCTCAGGTAAAAATATAAGCACGACCTCCTCAAATCTCTCCTATATCTACTAGCGATAAACTTCAAATATCCCACGCACCTCCATATAGCAGCTCCCCTCCTTTTTTCCCTCCTCCTTTCACCATCCTCATCTTTCTATTCCCAGTCCAAGTAGCCGCTTGCGCACGTTCGCCTCGCTTATCCGAGACAGTCTCGGTGCGCTCGCGCGCTTGCAGCTCTCCGCCAAATGGCGCAGGCAGACCTTAATGAAAGTACCGGTGCGGCAAGGAAAGCAGAGCGCGCGCCGCGGAACCCTTAAATTAATTCGCGATGAATTACGTCTGCGCCAGCTGCTCGAGTAGTTGTGTTTATTTATGAAGGAACTGGCCCGATCTTCCTACAACCCCTTCCCTCTCTCTCTCTCGCTTGCTCTATACCTCCTCGCTACCTCCGCCGCGGCCAGGCCGCGGAAGTCGCGGGGAGCCACCCTTTTCGGATTCCTTTTCTTTCGGGCTCTTGGCTCCTCTATTTTTTCCAGCGCGCACCTTCTTTATTTCGCGCGACGCTCGCACCCCCCTTTTGTGCGCCTTTCTCTCGTGGGTCTAGTTTATTCCTGCTCCCGTGCGCCTTTTTTTTCGGCCGAGCGTTACAGAGCGCACGGCTAGCTGCTCGTAGAGATGGTAATTGAAGGCGCGGATTTTATGCGAGGGAGGAGAGCTCCGATGTGGCTGGGGGTAGGGGAGAAAAAAGAGAGCGGAAAGCTGACGAGGTGAAAAGTAGCGTTATTGGCCGCCGGCTTTTGATGATGATGCTGAGCTGGACTTTCGCCGGGGAGAATTGAGATTTGTAATTTTCAAATGTCGTTTCAACCGACTGGGGTGTGGGTGTTTTGTTGGAATTTGCTTAAATTATTTTGATTTAGTTTTTGTTGGAGATGAGTTATCAAAAAGAATTAACGTTCATACTGATATTATAGGTTTTAAATATTTCAAGTTTGAATAGCTAACTGATGAAAATGGTTTAACTATTAAAAGGAAATTCATTATGAGATATCAACGTTCCCAGATTCAGTAGTAATAAGTTCTTTTAAGAGACAATTAAAACTAATGTAACCTTTACTACCTTCACTAAATTCGTATAATATTAAAACGTTTTAATTATTTTAAATGACTTAAATGGTTTCTGCACCAAAATTTTTACTTTAATTTTATTTTACTTTTATGTTATTTTTTATTATTTTTGGATAAATATGATTTTGAGAAATTTAAAAAAAAAATAAATAAAAACTATTCCGTAGGGAATAGTCAATATTTGTATTTATTTCATTTTTCATAAAAATTATGAAAAGAGCCTTTGTTTAATTTAAATTAACTTCGCATGATAAAGAGAGCTGTTCACATCAAACACAAGGAACTGAATTAAAATAAAACCGTAATAAATTATTATACTCTAATTTCAGTGAAACTCTCCTGTATTAATTTTTACTTTTTTACGTCAAATGTGACAGATTTATTAATATTTTATAATCCTTATTTTTTCTAATTTAATATTATTATCTTTAAAAATTAAATTATACAATAAATTACAAGTTTATTTAAATCCTCTACTTTGCAAACAATCAGTCTCCAACTGCCACTATCTATCCACAACAAACCTTACAAATTAACAAACAAAAATCCCAACAACGAAATCTTCCGAAAAACCCTCTCCCCAGAAAGAAGACAAAAGAAGCCTCTTAAAAAAGAAAAACCAGCATCTGAAGCCCGAGAATAAACGTCAACCGCGCGACGATCTCCTCTCTCTCTCTCTCTCTCTCTCTCTCTCTCTCTCTCTCTCTCTTCGTCGGCACTTTCCCATTCAACGGCGCGCTCTGCAAGCTCATTTCCGCGTTATCGTCCCGATATAGGATCTCGTGGCGACAGCGGCGCTTCTCCAATTTAAAGGCCCGCGCGACGCCGCCACTGGGTAAGTATTGGCATTCTGTGTATACGGCCTCGCTTTTTAGATCTCTCCTGATATCTGCGGGCTAAAAACGCTCGGTACTCGATGATACTTCTGGGACGGGTTGCCGCCGGTCTTAAGTGGAACTGGTCAGCATTGTTTCTGGGATTGGGGGATTTTTCTTGAGTATAGGTGGATAAGAGCGCGGGTGGATTGGTTATTATCGATGCTGAGGATTGTGTAAATTAGGGTAAAGAAGTAATGTTTTCACATTTGAATGAAAATGTTTTCTCTTACAAATAAGTTACGAATAACGATTGATTAAATAGTTAACAAGTTTCTATACAATTAAGTTTGTTTAGAAAAATACTTTATCAGAGTAAATCAAGACATTTATTTATTTTGCACAAACCAAACTCATCAATCTCAACATAAACAGTCCCGAAATCCTCGCAAAAACAAAAAACTGAAATTTCCGCTTCCCTTCCCACTATATTCGCAACTCCGCGCTCCTTGCGCGAACTTATTTCCGTTCCACACACTGACCCCGCGCCATAGCCGCACCACGGAATATACACTCTCAGCCATCCGCCCTTAACGCCCGACATCCCCCCCCCCCTCTCTCGCCGAAATAACGAAAAACAAAAGAACTCCAAGTATAGAAGAAAAAAAGAAAAAAAGTCCGCGCCCGTGTCACGCGAAATTTGTTCAATAATATTTTAAAGTTCGGCATATATAACCTCGACCTCCACCCCCGCACGCACACGTACACACCTACACGCAGAAAGTTTTCTCGCCTTCTCTCCTTCCCCATAGCCCCCGTGTCCCATCCTCGTCGTTCCGCAGCTCCAGCCGTACATATACATACACAGCCGGGGCTACGCGCAATCTCGGCTAGCTGCAAAGCGGCTCCCACCCCCTTCTCTCTCTCTCCTGGCCCGCGTACGCACGTGCAGCGTAGGGTAACAGTCAAACACTTGGCACCAGCCGGCGCCGGGTATGTGACATGAATATTTGTTTCTAATAAGATATGCTGCATAGTCTCCCCCCTTAAACCCCCACCCTTGGCCATTTGACGTGTCGGCCCCGCCTCTCTCTTTCTATTTCAGAGTCCTCGAGTTTAAGGTATGTATATATAGGCCAGCTTCCTCCACTTAAGCGGGCCCGAGATTTACATTGGAACGATTAACTGCGAGCTCGAGCTGGATGACCTGCTTCGGCCCAAGCTCTCCTCGCTCTCTCTCTCTCGAGGGAGCTTTATTTAAGAGCCGCGAGTGGAACGTGAGATCCGCCGCGGCGTGTATTTATTTTTCAAATTGCCCGCCGCGCGCGCGGAATTGCGATTTTCGCGCGCGAGCCCGCGAGCGAGCTGCATGAAATGTCGCTTGGCGAGCTTTTTTTCTGGCACTGGGAGAACGCTTATATAACGAGCGAACGGGCCGGGGGATAAGTTTATGCGGGATGTGTTTTTTACCTGCTGGAGAAGTATTATTAAGGCTCTGGGGAGGCGCGCGTGCAGCTTTCTCTTTGCGTTCAATTAGCCGGAGTATTATTGTTTTTGAGACGCGTGTTTCAAGATCTTGTATTTTATTTTCTTGTTTTTCGGTAGTTTCTGGTTTTGGTCGCTATTTCACTGTCATTTTTACTGTCACTATTAATACATATATGGATGACCAGTTAATCACAACAACAGAGGGCTTTTTTAATGTAGTTCTACGGCAAAAGGGATAAATGGGATATTTTTTACAAAATATATCATTTTATATATTTAATCGTTTTTTTGACTAGGGCTTTTGAAGGAGGTATATTATCTCTTAAAATAATATTGTCGTTCTTACCCTACTCTAACTTTAGCTAGACAAAATGACGAGAACAATAGGTATTAAAATATAGAAGATAGTATTATAGTAATCGAAAAAGCGATTTCTCTTTCACTAGTTACAAAAGTTGAACTATAGGAACACTCCCATACGAAGATAGTTGGAGTGGCCGTCGATACACCCTATAAGATAATAGTGGGGAAAAAGTGACAAAATGAGAAAAAATAAACTTCAAAAAGTAGAATCAAAATGGGTAGACTTTTTATACTGTTTTGCTGATTAAGAACAATACCCAAAAGTTCAGAGTATAATTTATTTTAATTATTACGAATAAAAACCGATATTTTTATAGCTATAATCATTTTTTGTGAGTACAAATAAGTAATTAAGTGAATAGTTTTCTAAAGTAGATTTTTTAGTATAATTAGAAAGTATTTAAAAAGTAAAATTTTGGATCAGACTGCTGAAAAAATTCTTATCAATAAAAGAACAGAAATTCAATAAATATTCCAAAAACATTTTTGATTTTACAATTTGGCAATGAAGTATTTTTGAAGTAGTACTACACGTTGTGATACCCAATTAGTATAGAGACTAAAAATCGTCAAATATTTATACTCAGTTTGTGTTTATTAAAAGCGACACTTTTTTTATTCAATGCCGTTCGGTCGAAGAGTACCGCAGGAAGTTCGAATGAAACGGTGATTTGCCGAGTTTGCTCAATGAAAATCCAGCGCAAACACGGGAAAACGTTCAGCAGTTATAGATATAACCGAGTGAGCTTTTTCGATATGCCTACGTGAGAAGAGTAAGAGATATAGGAAGAATCGGTATAGAGGGGAGAGCCGACTCTGTACCGGCTGATCTCAATAACAGAAAAATCTCTTGACCAAATCAAATCTGATGTACAGCGACAGTTAAAAGAGTTTTTTTTCTCAATAATCTCATAGTAAATTAAAAAACTAAATAGTAACAGTATTTACGTATAGGTACCCAAAAATTAAAAAGGCACTAATCAAAGCGTAACCAGATTGTCTAATTACTAATACCACTGTAGCTATTAGTTAACTTTTAATTAGATCTTCATTAGATTTAACAAAATTTGAATGATTAGAGTCAACTGATTAATTTTCATTATTGTAACAATTTAATAACATAAAAGCTATATTTAATTTACTAGGAGATAAAAATGATACTCATGTAAATGGAAAAGATATCGATCTTGGAGATCCGAGAAACTTAACACTATTTCACGCAGTACTAAAGGATAAGGAACAAGCCTTTGGTACACGAAAGGGAGCTTTTTCTTGGCGCGACACAACCCTCCTCAGATATTGCTTCTTGCAACTGCCATTTGTTCCAATCGATGCAGAAGGACTCGCCCAAGGTGCACTTCAAGACGTAAGAGGAGATCCAAAATTGAATCGATGATAACGTTGTATCAGAGAGCCTGAACAGCAGAATAAAATAGTACATTTCTTAGAGATTATTTGTACTATTAAATTTGAAGATTAATTTCAGAAAACGACAATTACATATTTGATTTTCATATTCAACTTGCAAAGCTTATCGCTTCCGCAAAATATTAGCGCAGCTGCAACGAAGCCAATCCAAAACGAACAGTAATAAGCCACTACATCGATAAATTAAAAAGCTATATCCACTGGGCCTCGAAGTGCCCATGACGAAAGCCGCTTAACCGTCTGATCCTCTGCGACAGACACAGTCGGATCCTTTCCAGAGTCTTCGCCTCGAGACAGACAGAGAGCGAAGAAGGCGCGAGCCACACGCCGGGGAAAAGGACAGATTGCCTGCACATCGAAAAGCGACGAATAAGCCGGCAGGACAAAATTTGTCCGTCTCCGTCGCGCCAAGGGGTAAAAAGGTAAGTGCGAAATAAAAGCGCGCGGACGAAGTTTAACGACGTCTTCTCGGCGAGAGGCGGGGGCGGAGGAGGAAAAAAGGATAAAGGCGCAGCGAGCGCGCAAAGGCGAGTAAGTAGCGTAATCTCCGATGCGACTGCTGCCGGGCGTGCGTCTGTAGTCTGATGCCGGCGAGCCGAGATTTCTTCTATTGTCTGGATCTCGCGCATTTGTAAACTGTCATATAACGACTTGGAGCTCGACGATTGGGGAGATGCTGGGGGTGTATAGGCTGGCTTCCGTGTTGCTTGGGATGCTTTTCGAAGTGGTGATTTTTTTATGATGTTGCTAGTCGTCGTGAGTAATTTAGTCTTTTATTTATTAAATGTATAAGTGAGTAGTAATTAAATCTAGTTTTAAAAGTCTACAACGGATGGCTCTTCTATTATTAAATATTGAACAATCAATAATGAGATAGATCAGTTGATCAAATAATAAAAAGAACATTAAAATTTTTTACTTTAAGCTGATTAAGAGTTCATTAAATACTTCTTAATTAAAGAAAAGAATTAAAATATTTAATTACAGGATAGTAATTCTCGATATTCATACAATTATTGATACTTTTAACTCTCAAATATAATTACATCACTATAAGAATATGAACAGCACTGGAAAATGGTAAACAGGCTAAAAGTATTATTAGAAAAAGACATGTAATAGAAGTATTAATGATTAAATATGTAGCAGTTTTATTCATTAAAAAGTTACACGAACCTGAAATGTGAATGGAAATTGTAATTTGAAACTGCGCAAAGTCAAAACTTCGAAAGCTTAATTTTCATATGTCTTATCCCTATGGAGCATTACTATTATTAACCATATACAGCAATTTTCAAGTAAATAAGCCAAACAAGTCTTCCACATTTACCTTCATTTTTCATAATCAACATCTTTTTCTCAGCATCCCTTATTCCCCTCCAAAAATACGGAACAAAATCCAATTGACATACTCACATTACCCTCACCGTTCCGCCAAAACACCAGACTCCTCTCGCCTCGCCCAAAAAATCCATCGACTTTTCCAAAAAATCCGAAACACAATAAAGCCCTGAACGCGTCAGCCATCCCCTCCCCTCTCGTCTGAAAAATCACGACGATTCCATCCGAAATTCCACTTCCCGCGCATGCATCCCTCGGCCGGTTGGAATCGCCCGTATATACACGCGAAGACGGAGCGCGCGGCAAAGACAAACGCGGCATCGCGCTCACTAGAGATAGGGAAGGACGAAAGAGATTTATTTTACTTTGAAGAGGAAACCAGCGACTCTCGGGGAAAGCGAGACAGGGGAGAGAGAGAGAGAGAGAGAGAGAGAGAGAGAGCGGAACGGTAGGAATACGCGGGAGGATGCAATGAGCCGGAGAAAAATGAATTTCGTTTAAAAATACAAAGGACGGGAGAAAGCGCGCCGGACGAGCGAAATGAGAACGCGCGAGCGAGCGACGAATGTGCGGAAGGCAGCTGGAGAGAGGAAGAGGAGAGATGTATTAATAGAATGAGCGAATATATAACCTAGTTGCGTAGACGAGAGCGGGTTATTTAAATGCCAGTGTGTACGAAGAGCGAAGATTCTTTGATTCTACTGGCAGCTCTTTTGGCAGGTAAGAAAGTTGAGAGTAATGACTTAATTTGGTGACTAGAGTCGGAAACGGTGGCAAACTTATGAATAAGTCACGAATAAGGTGGCAAATGTCAATAAAAATGTTTAGAAGAGAATTGTACATTTCTTACTTGTATAACCAAGAGAATTTAATTACTGGCACTGATATGAATATCTATAATATCCGGATTCAATAATATATTAGTGAACTAAATCTTCATCGGATAAGCCAGCAAATAAATATGATCAACCGAAAGCGAATGGGACAACTGCAGTCATCATCTACATTGACTTTATCATCCCAACCCTCATCCTTCTATGTCAAAGATCATCAAATTTTACCACATCTCTCCTTATTATTTCAACTCGTTTTCCAAAACTTCCACTCTAACCTCAACCCAGAACCAGTAGCCCTCACTAAACCTCGCTGCCCTAGACCACACCTCAAACTTAGCAGCATTAAAGAAACCAGACGGTCGAAAGTAACAGAGCCGCAACGGAAACAGACGGATGCGTGTACGTACAGGTGGTAACGCGCGGCGCTGGGTTAAGGATGCAAATCCGAGGCGCTCGAAACAAGCCGGAAAACAACAAAGCTGAGAGAGAGAGAAGTTGGCGCGTGAGCGGCTGTTGCGCTGCAGCCGTCTCTTATGCGAGGAATCCAATCGCGTATGCGCGACGAGCGCGAGACGTAATTGCGTCCTAGGCGTGAGAGCGGGCACACGTGTATGTATAGTTGGGAGCGTGCGTTAGATCGTCTTGGAAATTTTGGCGGGTGGTTTGTTGAGGGGTGAAGCTGTGGCTGGGGTGAGCTAGGTGTGTGGATTGATGAAAAGATCGTTGATTGATTTGGTCATTGTTAAGACGAGTTGTCTTAATTTTTAAATAGATGATTAGGGATAATTGTTAAATGCTACTTTAGCAATTTCGGGATAATTAAAAAATCTAATGTGAATGTAATGAGAATAAGATACGTAATATATTACTTTGGAAAAAAAAGTTTTACTCAACATTCTTTTGTTAAATATATTAATTCTGTCCTTTCAATTAAAGTTCCTATAGAGGAAAACTTACTTAATCAGATAATGTTCACCCTGCGTATTATGAACTTATGCGAAGTTAAGATAATGAGTACAAAGCATTAAATGTATATTCACAAAGACTAGAAATCTTGAAGAAAAATTTATCTGAATCAAAATAAACTTGGCTAAAACAAGCTTGTCGAGAGATAGAAAATCAGTCAAAAGTTGCAAATCTTGATTAACAGTAGAAAAGCAAAACATAGAACAATGTTTTTATATACTACCAGACCGCCGAACAGGAAGTTTATTTTCCTCTGTTGGATTACTATGTAATATACTACTGTATTTACTTGTAATGTAATGTACTGTTACTCTCGATAAATAAATAAATAAATAAATAAATATAATTTAATTTTGACAAATATCGAAAGTTCTAATCAATAATGCATTCATAATTAATATATAGTAGGTATATTAAAATTTAACTCTTTACCAATTTTGTATAAGAAAAAGTTCAAGTCGTAGGTCAAAGTGAAAATGCAAGAAAAAAGATCTCCATACAAAAATTACTTGAAATTTCAAATTAAACTTTTATTCTTTTATTTTTGCTTAAAAGTAGGTCACAAAATGGAAATAAAGCTCATAAAAATTTAGTTTTAAATTACATTTTCAACGCAAGCTTATTTCGAAAATGTTATTAATTCGTAATTAATATGGTAAGATAAGTAAATTCATTTCAATTATTATTCCAACAGTGTGCGATATATGTATACAGTTAAAGACATTTTTAGACTCTAAAAATACAACAATTTTTCTTTATTTTTCCACCGACTTAAAATTCATGAAAGAATTAAATTTCAAGTTGTAATTAACATACTACAGTAATTATACTTTGTGTTTTTTGAACTCGGAACCAATCCCCAGATGTACACTCGGAAAACTAGTTGCAAATGAAAATATGAAATACTAAAATAAAAGTTCTCATTTCAATAACTAAATATAGCAGCAGGAAGAACCTAACTTCAAACCGGCAGCATCGACTTTGAATAAGTAATCGGAATCGGCAGTCGTGCTGCTGGAAAAAATAAACGAAGACGAAGGGCGAAGCCATCTTATTAAGAAACCGCCAGGTACAACTCGACGAGTAACCCGTAAATTTCAGCATGGAAATTGGACACCCGCCGGCGCGCTGTTTCGCCCCTTTTTTACACACAACAGCTCTCTCTTTCTCTCTCCCTCGCGCTTGGACCCGAGCTTTACTCTATAATAAAACTAGTCGCATCGCAAACAGCGAATGAAAAAAGGAACGTTTGTTTGTTCGTCTCCCTTTCTCTCTCTCTCACTCTCTCTGTCTGATTGGCTCCCAAAACTGCCGGTGGGGCGGGAGGATACTGTTTTTAGTTTGCCTTTTATTCAGCTTGCCCGGATTTTATACGTAGTCGGGCGAAAAAAATCATTGCCCTAGGATTATTTACATTACGACGCTGAGGTTTTATTCATTTTTTCGCTCGCTCGCTCACCGGGAGAGCCGCGTTGTTGAGCGCTCGCGCGCGCATTTTTTTGCCTGTCCATTCGTTGGGATTTTATTTTTTCTTTTTTTTTTCATCGAGAGAGCGCGACTTCCGAAAATTCGGCCCGGACCGACCAACGAGCTGTGTAATTTTGACGAAACGAGAGAATTTTATTGCAAATATAGTTAGTCGGAGCTCGACGCGCGAGAGTCGATATTCGACGCAAGAATTTTAAAAAGTTGCCCCTTGTCGATTGGGATTTGCGCTTTTCATTGCTCGTTGCGCGCACTGTAATGATGTTAACTATTGCGCTGTATTAGCTGTCGGCTATCAAGTTGCGAGATCAATGTTTGATAAAAATATTTAAATTAATCTACGCCTATATGATTTATTTATACAAAAAGCCAATCAGTTTTCTTAAAACAAAATTTTCATATAAAAATTTCTTTGAAATAATTATATTTGTCGTTACGCTTAATCGTTTAGTGCACTCCTAGCCAATCGTTTGTTAAAATCCTCCCCAAAATCTGAAAGTCAAAAAAATAGAAAATCATCCAAGAAAATATTTTCAATCTCCCCATCCACAAGCACTTATCTCAAGAGCCAAAACTCAGCGCTCCATAATTCAATAAAAACAAAACCTGCCCTCCCCTCCCCCATCCATAAAGCCCCTTCCAAATATCAACCCATAAAACAAGCCATCCACCCGCAGAAGCCACTCGCTTGCGAAAAATTCGGAAAAGAAGTCATGCGCGGAGGGACAGCTCCGCTACATACATACCTCCTGGAGTCGCGCGCAGCTTGTCTGACATCGCGTCCTGCGTGACGGATGTAAAACCGAAGCTCTCCCCGTATATTAACCTCTCTCTCTCTCTCTCGCGAATGGAATCACGCGCCTCTTATCAAACGCGTCTCCTCGGGGAGATTTCCCTGGAGGCAAGCTCGCTCTCGCGCCTTCTCGCGATTCTCTCTCTCTCTCTCT
>JAPYZA010004231.1:0-14515 GCA_030522685.1 Eupelmus azureus | reverse complement strand
TTTTCTGTTTTTTTTTTAATGTTCCGACGGGCCTATAAGGAAACGGATCCCATATAAAGTTTATCAATTGTGCATCGCCGTGAAACGCAAGGATTGACAAACTGAAGCGTTTCATTGGTGTGTACTGAGAACGTATTTAACGTTGGTTTTTCTTTCAATGATTTCTTTGTTAATTGTAGCAAAAATTTGTTCTCCATAACTCTGTTTTTGCAAATCATGGCTAAATTTAAAAAAGCCAAAACAATAATTACCGAATAAATCAAAAGACTCAGTACACCAATAAGCGCAATAACTCATTCAACGTCTCTTAACGCCTTCCTTTAAAAATAGCTCTGCAAATCGCTAAATGTACCAAAGAACACCGGATTATTTCAACCGACAATCCAGTCATCCCTCGCTCTGGCACACTTTTTCTTCTCCACAGCCGATGACGCTCTTGTACGATTACCATTGCCGCGGCGCGCTGAAATAAAAAAGCGGCACGAGAAAAAAAAGTACACGCTAGCGCATATTCGATTTGTAAGAGTCGCACATTTCCATACGGAATGCTGCGACAGCAATTATTTCATCCGCTCTGAAAAATGAAAAAAGAAATTATTACGATTCCACGCGAGTCCTGTGCTGTATAAAGACGGAGCGGCTGGATATGATTGTAATAAAAAGCCGGCGATTTCGTCAAGCGCGCGCCCGCTCGAAAGTAAGTAGCTCACCTAGAACTTTGCGATTAAATATTCTGGAAAGCTACTAAAGCTGCGAAGGCATACAAAGAAATGAAAAAAAATCACGATTCCCTGAGAACGTACGGAAATTAAGGGGGACTAGGTCGCGCTGTGCACACAATGCAGCGAGCAAAAAGATACGCATATGTGGCCTGGACCCGATTAAAAATACAGTAAACGTGATAAGGCCTTAAATATCCTGTTTTTTCACTGGACTTTTTCAGGTTTTCTGCTCGTGTCGAAAAATAAAGAAAGAGAGCTAGGGAATATTGTGATGATACTGCGAGGATGATCTCATTTGGCGAAATGAAGTGAATATATTAAAATAGGTACAGTCATTCGTCAACGCGTCAGTTCGAGATGTGCAGCCGAGACGGAAAAAAAAGTTACTTGCAAAAAACTGACAAATATTATAGAAGCACTGAGCAACGGTGTTTTCCTACTTACTGAGCGCTGGAAAACATTCACTGACGTATTTCGTATAGTTTTTCTCTGAAGATTTTTCATTTTTTTGCCAGGATTTTTTTTTACAACTTCGATAGAAAAATAATTTTTTGATTACGCTATTTTTGTAGTTGAGGTTATTGCAAAATCTATTGTTTTCTTTTACGTCAGAATAGGAACTTTTCAGTAGAAAAAGTCTTAGTTATGTGCTCAATCTTTTAATCATCTTCGATATGTATCTTTATAATTACAGAAGGTCAATGTATTTTAATTCAAAATAAAAATGATAAACGTTCTTAACTAGGAAAGAATACATTTTTAAATGATGTAAATTATATGCCGAAATTAGAAGTCGTACCTGTTTATCTATTCGTTCAATAACTATAATAATTGTATTAAGAAAAAAAGCAATCAAAACATGTTGTTCTTTTTGACAATCGATGAGACGGTGTGAATTTATAGCAATGGAGACTTTTTGTTCAATAATACGTCTTATTGCAAAGGTAAATAAAATATCAATGTTTTGATGCCAATCATAACAGCAATAATACTATGGGAGAGAATACTTAATTAAAATAAGCAGAGAATACATGAATTACACAACTTTTATTTGTATTATTATTTCATTATTATACGTACTTTATATCATTAATTAGCAGGTACCGCATACGTAAACATGAAGAAATATTTTTTTTTTCATTTGGCACATTCACGAAGTTCAGCCAGAATGTAGACGATGTTAATTACAATTATTCACATCTCGGGGTAAATTTATCCAAGGCCTTTATAGAAATCTAATTAGCTTATCTGAAAAGGCAGACATTGTCTTTAAAATACAAAGCAGTTTACTATTACCATGAACAAAGAATATTACGAATTTTCCTTAAATTTTAATTCAGTTTGAAAATCCTAATTGTGCACGTTAGTATGAAAAAATCGTATTCTTTATAAAGGAAGGAAACGACGTTATCCTCTAAATCTATTGTGTACATTTATCTTGAGTATACCTTACATCTTTTCAAATCAAAGAAAAAAATTCATGTTATATGTAAATTAATTTTCATTTGTGAATCATATATAATGAAGTAATATTAATTCAGCGAACGGCAATAAATAATTTTGATGTATATTAAAAATATTTATTTTCTTGAATATGTTTCTATTACCAGATAATATTTACAAGAGGTCAATAAGCAAACTACCTCCAATATAGATTCACTCAAAAAATGTTCAAGTGATGTTTTTGAAAACTTAGTATTTGAATTGGTCCCGACTACCCATATATAAGTGGAGCGTCTCTTGAACCGAACCCGTTTTTCTACTGACGCAAAAGCAAGGATGCTCGACTTGTTTGTTATTTTCTCAACGTCAGAAAGAGAGGGTGGAAAAACCCATCTCTTTTCCTCGAATATACTAGTTTGTTTTGTCTCTGGCCGCGCGCTCCGAGCTGCACGCAAGGAACTTTTTTACCCGGGCGTCCAAAAAAATTGTTGCGTGTATTGAACAATAAAAAGCTCGCGCGGTAATCGACCCAAGTATTGTCTTCATTGAAAGTAATCGTAGGATAAACGAAGGACGCGATCATTGAATGCTAATCCAGCGCGATTATCGCATTACCATGCGGGACACTTTATTCGGACGTTTTTTTTTGGCCAAAAACCGACCGGTTCGAGGATAAAACGCTCGTTCTTTCCTTAATCTAATGTATTTTCGCTATTTCGTAGCCTCATGGTTTCACGTAACTTATGCTTTCAGGACGAGCAGTCTTACACGCGCATGAATCAGCGCGCAGAATTTCTATCTTATATTTATTTTACCAAACATTATTCATTGATCGTCTGTCTATTTATCAATTTATTATCAGATCAATTAATCACGTGTTTTTATATTTTCGTGCAAACTTCATGATAAACTACTTTATTTTGTATTTTGTCAGAATAAATTTGATATTTTCAGCTTTTTTTAAAATGATAAAATAAGTATGGATTAATGTTTTGGTTGTTATTATTATTGCCAATCGCATTCATCAATCAACGCCTATGAGTTCATCGATTGATGAACTCATAAAATAAGATTCACGATGCATCTGACTCTGAAAAAATCTTTCTAAATAAGATACCTATATTTCACGTTAATTTTACAAAAAACTTTTATCGCAATATTTATTGTACAACATTCTTATAAACTGGTATCTACAAATTTTAACAATGCACGTGACTAAAGCCTGAAAAAAGAGAGCATTGTGGCTTGATTTTGCGATATTATAAACTATAATTTTGTCACGATTATTAAATAAGTAATAAATGTTTTATTTACACGTTATCAATCAGTTAGCTTTTAATTTAAATTTATAAAAAAAAGTAGTAAACTAAAAGAAAATTTACGCTCATTTTATAAAATTTTTGTTTTCATTTAAATAATTATTGTCTAAAATGTATCAATAAACTTTATAGTTAAAACTTTAACCAAAACAAATATTTATCGATGATTGGTTTTTAAATTGTTTAAATAATTTATACCGATTTATTGAGGAAAGTATCATTTTACATAGCTTCACCAATATTTGAGTTCTTAAAAGTATTTAAATCTTTTTTAAAGATATTATATTCAAAGATTGACGAAAAAATGTTGATAAATTAATTGTTAATTTAGAATTAAATTTAAATTTATCATTTTCAACGTTTGAATACGAACAGTATATACAAGGTACAAAATAACCGGTTTTAAAACACTTAATTATTGCGAAACGCACGTATAGAAAACAATATACCGAAAGTGCGAATTTTACAAAATATTATTAATGCACTGTGCATGTAAAAAAAAAGGGTAAAGGTGGAGAGGTGATAAACGTGCGAGTTTTGCGAATGGCTCTAAAGTGTACGTGTTGATGTACGCTACTCCCACCTTTGGGAAGCCTCCGGGGATTTTTGCGTAATAAGACGTCATGGTCAGAACGTATATAAGCACAGGTAGTGGACTCGCCAAAGCAGTTGCACCTGATTGTACGACTAATACTCAGGTGAGCATAGCAACCGTGATTTGTCTCTCTGTTTACCTAGTTGTCTTATAGCTTATTAAATTAGTTTTCTTCTTTCTAGTTTTCGTTTTAAAAATAAAGTTTATTTTTGGTAATAATTTTTCAAAGCAGTTTTGTATTTTTACAAAGAAAATCTAAGAGATACCGATTAGATTTACGGTTTTTCAGATAAATAGTATAACTTATAGTTAAACTTCATCCGTGTTAAAAGTTTAAACAAAATATAATTAGTTTAACATTAACTATCGGAATCGCCTTAATTTTTAACATAAATTTAATTTTTCTTTTCACTACTCCATTCAAAAAATCCTTACAAAATCGTGCTCTCGTTGTTCCACCGATCCCAACATCACATTCACGCGCAGTCGCGGCATATACCCTCACTATTCTCGTTTGAAAAAGTTAATTGCAGTTGAAAAGTGCGCGGAGAAGAAAAATCCGTGCAACACTTAATGTGCGCGTAAAATAGCTTGTTCCTTTCACCTATTGCGATAAGCGTCATAAAGAGCGAGTGTACCATTAGCTTATTTGGCAATCGTCTATAAAGTTTAAAAAAAGTTTTTCTTTTTCTTTCTGTTGTGCGCAGCTATGAAGACTACTCTTGCTCTCCTTTGCGTTGCCCTCGTCGCCGTCTGCTCGGCCGAGGAGCAGTACACGACGAAATTCGACAACGTCGACGTCGATCAGATCCTGAAGAACGAGCGTCTGCTCAAGCCCTACATCAATTGCCTGCTTAAGGACGCCAACTGCACTCCCGATGCCCGAGAGCTCAAACGTAAGTGGACATGGTTTTTATTTGCGCTTTTTTTTATGTTCGCTGTGAGACGTGTATTTAATTTTTTTGCTGCTTTGGAGTAGGATAATTATGATTTTTTTGATTAGTTTTTTTTTTGTTTGAAATGGAAATCTGTAATAAACTCAAAATACGATACGTAAATCGTAACTTGCAAATTTCTGATCTTAAATATAAAAGTACAAAAGTAAATAATTATACGTTGCAATATCATTACACGTTGTAGATTTATTATATAAAAAACTTAATTTTCTTTAGTGCGTATAGTTTGAATTCAAGGAGTGCCGGTTATGAAGCTCTTCAACTTCGCCTCGACTATAGTTTTATTCATAATTATAAACATTTTGGATCCTCGTATATAAACGTGAAATTTATCAAAAGCCTGGTTACGCAATCGAAATAATCAAAGTTTCTAAAATTTCATAACACTTGTCGTAACTTCCAAACACATTCACAAAATGACTTTACCATTAAACAAAATATAACCTAAGACCAACAAAAAATAGAATGAAACATGTTTAAACAATTTTCAGGCGTGCTGCCCGACGCCCTTGTGACCAACTGCTCCAAGTGCAGCCAGAAGCAGAAGGCCGGTGCCGAGAAGGTCATCGCCTACCTCGCCAAGAACAAGCCCGACACCTGGAACGAGATTCTCGCCAAGTACGACAAGGACAACGTCTACAGGACCAAGTACGCCGACCAAGCCCGACGACTGGGAATCCCCGTTTAAATTCTTTTTTCAATCCAATAGTGCTGTGAATTATAAGGAAGAAATTATTCCATCCGAACGTCGACCTCTGTCCTTATTAAATACATTTTGCTATACAGTCGATTTCAATAAAGAGAAAACATGATTTTACGCTTTTTTTACGGGTACGTGCCTTATTTTGTTACCGTGCAAACGAAAACTGTTTAAATAGACATATTATAAAAAAAAAAAAAAATAAAAAAAATAAAATTGTTTTGAAAAACCATATAATTCTTTACGACTTTTTTGTTATATCCTTTACCCTCATTTGTTTTTAATAACTCGTTGAAATATTTTCAACTTGAGAAGTTGAAGATAAATACTTGCAAAAGTTAAGTTATTAAAGGATGTCTGATGTTGAGGAAGTAACTAAGCCTAGTACCATTGAACGCTATCAGGAAAAATTATTAAAATATTATTTGAAAAAATGGCCCACGCTGTTTCACATTTGTTACGATCCAATCGGCACTCACAGAAGAGCCCGCCGAGCCTTTGGATTCTTGTTAGGATTCTTCCTAGGTCTTTTTCTGTACTTTTTTATTATAGCAGGCCTGCAATTAAATAGGAACTTAAGTCTATGTTGCGGAGCTGCTTTAGTCACACTATTGTCGTTTGGATGCGCATTGTCTTTACAAGTAAGGACATTCTTTATAACCTTAATTCGCTCTTAACCTTGCAAAGTCTTGCGTACTTTTTTTTATATTTTAATACTATACTTATAGTCCCATGAACCAGGGTCATTGAACACAAAGGAATACAATGTGACTCAATACTGCTTATTATGCAGAGAACTGATAAAGTCATTTTATATGAAACGAATTTGCATTTAAGTTTACTCATGTGCAATCATATAGAATAATGGATAAAAATCTTTTGTCGTTTTCTGTATCACCACGGATATCTTTAAAATTATTCATTATATTTTTAAAAATAGTATAACTTCAAAGGTTCAAAAAAGGCATTTAAAAAAGAAACAGGTATACATATCTGAATTTAAAGATACATTTTCATGTTTTTATTAAATCTTGAAGATAACAAGCTAATGTATTTATTAAATATAAAAAAGTACAATTTTTATTATAAGGTGGGGAATCCTTTAAGGAAAGGAACTTAAAGGAAGTCTGTAAAATTCCTAACGGAGTTTACTGGTAATGACCCTTTAAGGAAAATCTACTTTATACTTTTTCTACTTTCTTTCTTTATTGCGAATAAATGTTTTTACTGAACTTGTTTTTCCATTTTTTTCTTTTTTATGATCATATTTAATCCAATGTAAATGCAATGTAGTGTATATAAAATTTACAGACGAGAAAATTTTTTTTTCAATATTGTAATTGAAAATTACAATCAATATTATTCGTTGAAACTAAATTTTCAGTATTACGGTATTCGGCTATTAATTATGCGGCATTAGTATGCAGAATGCTTATAATTTATGTTAGTATAAATATTTACTTACGCCCTTAGAGTTTTATTAAAAATTTCGGATTTACACTCTAAATTTAAAAGTGCGAATTCTGGAAGTAAAAAGTTTATCATCAACATTTTAATTTTTAAATAAGTTTAAAATGTAAGTTAAATCTTTTACAAAGATTAAAATGTAGGCTTTAAACTTTACGTGATTCTAAACATCTTTTGAATACTTCAATCAACCTTTTCATTTCACAGTCCAAAACCAAGAACCAGCAAAATCAAAATCCCAATAAATTTTACAATCTCGAGTACCCAATCAAGCCCTCTTCAACTTCTAGTTCCGATGCATCTGCCTGCTAACGATCCCGGGCTTCTGCGGCAAGGCCGGCCGCAGCGTGCTGAAGGCCCTGGTCCTCGGCTACATAATAGGCGGCCCGATCTTCAATCTAACGATGAACGCCAAAGAAGTAATGCGCAGCTTCGCCTGCACCACCCAGCTCACCTACAATCTCACCAAGACTAGATTCGAACTGATGATCGCGCCGTTTCGCCAGGTACCCCACATCTACATCCATACACATATACACTCAACGGACGTACCTGATAGGGCGGGCACACACGCGATCGGACAGGCGAGCTTGATAATGAAAGGGGGCTTATGCGACGCGTGCTTAGGCAATGACGAATATAGAGGAGGGCGCCGAGGCGATAAAAGATACGCTATCGTCGGTGAACGAGATGATCGAGCCGATTGCGAAGGAAATCGAGGACGAGAAGGAGCTGAGGCGCCTCGAAGAGGAGAACGATAGGCAGGACGAGTTCCAGGGGGAGAGCCATCGAAGCGAGGAGATACACGATAAGGCCGTCAAGGAGATGGGGCAAGCCGAGACCGAGGGCGAGTACTTAGAGGCCAAGTATCGCGAAAAGATCTCGGAGCGATGCCAGGAGCAGCTGAGCCATGGTGCTGAGAGATGCAGGTTTATTTTATACAATGATATGACGATGGCTGTGTATATACGTACGTTAATTGCTGGTGGGTTCATATTGGTTTAAATACTGTTAGAGACGCCTTCGGGAATGCCTACGACAAGTGTTACGAGACAGTTAGTTGGGCGGTAGCCTGGCTGCTCTGCTGGCCTATGAAGCTTACCTTCGTCTGCAATATGGTGAAGGTCTTAGGAGGTGGTAGTATCTGCAATCCCGATGGTAAAATCGATGTCGGTATTGGCGAAGGCTACGTTAGTCTTAGAGGTATCGACCGTCGGTATTCATTTTCTTTACTACATTCGTTGAAACTTAAATTCTCGTTTTCTCTTTTCTAAGACACGAGAGACAAGCTGCAAACGAGCTTGAAAGAGGCGAAAGTCAAGTATAACATAAAAAACGAGCCAGTCGTGGTGGGTATACAGGAGGCCGGCCGCGTGGCTGCCGGCGTCATGCGAGACTTCGAGGCTCGCCGGCGATTTTTCAACGGACTCATCACCCTCATAAAAAGGTGCATCTCTCTTATTTACTTCAAAATCATACTGGACGCCCGGAGGTATCACGACAGGTATCTAGCGGACATCGAGCACGACAACGTCTACATAACCCCGTACTTTCGAAGAATAGACGCTCGCAGAAGAGCCAGGGGGAGTATGACGGTTCTGCCGCTAAAGAAGCTCGAAAGGATCAAGCTGCTCGATCCTTACCGACTGAGGCAGAATCGCGTAGAGACGAGAAACGTTATCGGCCAGACAGCCAAGCTTATACTAGAAGTTATAACGGCCACGACTTTCGTTATTTTGGATAGGCTACTGTTCGAGGTGCTGGACGTCATTCGGAGACACTCTCACCTCGAGATCAGCCAGGTAATAATGAGCACGTGGATGCGTATAATTTATTCTTAAAAGGATGGACTTGGAGTCTTGAGAGAGTGAAGGTGAAGTTAATTTTCATAAATCAAAGTTTATTATAGCACGGGTAAACTAAAGTATTGTATTTTTAATTAAATTTTTTTTTATTTGATACTCCTTAATGTAATATTTTTTATAAAAAAAATTATTAACGATCGCTTTATTAAAATTCTCTAGAATTTAGTAAAAAATGTACTGAAAGTATGTATAAAAAAACGAATTCGCACTTTTGTAACTTTGTTTTTTAATGTTATTTTAATTCATTTTCATTTTAGCATTAATATTTCTAGTTGTCATAAAATAAATCTTTTTATTTTCTAAAACACTTTTTTACATTCACAAATATTTTAAAATTCATTTGAAAATCTTTTACATAAATAAGCAGATTTTTTATTTAATAAATATGATTATAAAACACACTAAAAAAAGAAACTTTTTAAACTATTTTTTGTGTTATAAATTTATACTAAAATGTTCGTAGATATAAATAATAAAAATTGTAATGCTACAATGTTATACCAAAATACGAAAAAGGACCATAAACTATATTTATTAAATATTGAAGAGAACATAAAAAATATTTTTTTTTTAAAACTGTGATACAAAATATGTTAGCGTACTATAAGTGTACCAATCAACACACTAAAATATTCCAAAAATATTACGAGCATTCAAATTACTTCTCTAAACTTCGATACAGTATAAGATTTTTTACATACTCTATAACATTAGCACCTCATCAGACCGCTTGACTTTACCAATCAGCGAAAACTTTCCAACTAGTACCCAAGAATAAAACCCACCTCAAAAAAACAAAAAACAAACACCACATACCAACCTTAACAAACTAACAAACCTAAACCCCTAAAAAAACAGGAAGGCCACCACGACATGTCCCTGGAGATCAAAGGAGTCGGCCTCGTGGCGAAGCTGGTACGCGGCATCGTGCGCGGCTTCAACGTCAAGCGCCACATCAAGAACCTGGTGACGAACGAAGGCTGCCTACCCAGGCCCAGCCGGCTCTCTCGCTTCATCGTCTTCCAGATCTACGGCACTTACCTGCTCGTGCTGCTGATGCTGCTGTTCCAGGCGTACAGTCAGCGGCTGCGACGCCTGATAGCCGGCTTCTTCTACCGCAAGCGCGAGAAGCGCCGAGTGTTGTATCTCTACAATGAAACGCTGCGCCGGCGGCTAGGCTTCCTGCGATTCGCCCGCGCTCGAGTGGCTGAGTTGGCGCGGGCGCGGAATTATGTGCCGGAGCGCAGGCCCTGGCTGGCTGCTAGGTGAGGGTGTGAGATTTGTGGTGATAAGTGGTTGGGTTGAGCGGTGTATGTTCGCTGTGTGTGCAATATAAAATATTTTTTTTGGAATATAACATGTTCTTGCGGTTAGTTGGGGTTAACGTGCATTTTTGTATGGTGCTATCCCAAAGTTCGAAATTTTAGCACATTAAAGTAAAGTTTAAACTTTCACCGGTTGCATATATGTAGCGAATGTAAATTTGATTGGAAGGATGGTTAAAAATTTTAGAGAAAAGAAATTTTCTCTTTTCTGGAATTTTTTATTTGATTTGATCTTGTTTTATTTTTAAATTATTTAAAATTTTTAATTCTTACAAAATTATTTAAATTAAGAATAAATATTGCATCGGTTTACCAATCTTGGCTTTGACTACTTGCAAACGATTTCTATAAAAATCAATTTTACTGAAAATATTCTTTGGAGCTAAAAAATAAAATAGAAATAATTATATCTTATGTCTTTTAGATGCAATTTCTTCTTCTCATGTTTTCATTAAAAAAAGTTATCATTACAAAGAAATATAGAAGTCATTAAAGTAGAAAAAGTGAATAAATTAGTGATGTCATTTTTTAGTGTACTCATAATAGTTAAAAAGTTTAATTTAGAAATCACACATTTTAGAAAAAATAATACATAAATTTCGCTTCTTTTATTCTAAAAATATCTCAAAGTAAAATATCCATTTTCCGCGAAATTGATCATTTAAAATCTAAAAAACACAACTACTTCAACACCTCAAAAATAAAAACCAACTTCTCATCCAAAAAATAAAAAAAAACAAAAAACACTTGCACCCATCTAATAAACCCACACCCACCTTCCAAGGCTAAAGTACAACCGCTACCTCGACTGGCTGGGCTACTTCGAGTGCGCGCGGCGCAGCTGCATCCTCTGCGAAGACGTCGAGCCTCGCCACGCACCCAACTACCAGCTCTGCCCAAGCCAGGACTGCTTCGGCGTCTACTGCCCCGAATGCTGGGCCGACATCGGCCAAACCTGCCTCGCCTGCTCTCAGGACGAGGACAGCTCCGCCAGCGATACCGAGCATCACCAGCAGCACTCGGAGCTCTCCGACTGAGCTCGTTAACCGCGCCTCGTTATCCTGGCGGCGCACGCGACCGCTCATTGATTCTCGATCTCGCAATTTCCGCGGCGCTTAGCCGGGCAATTTGCGGGAGCCCGGGAGCCTTAATGAGCTGGCTTATAAAGCCCGTGGCCGCGGGGCCAAAGAGAAAGACACGAAGAAGAAGCAGAGACGAAAGATGAAGAGGAGCCTGCTGCTCGGGGCGTGCTGGCTCGTCGTCGCGCTCGGCGCCGATGAGGAGCACAAGTACACCACTAAGTACGACAACGTCGACATCGACTCTGTTATTCGGAACGAGAGATTGCTGAGCAGCTACGTCGGCTGCTTGCTGGACAAGAAGCCGTGCTCGCCGGACGCCGCCGAGCTCAAAAGTACGTTTTTGATTATAGCTTTTTGGATGTGAGCTGGGAGACGAGGATGTTGGGCTGGGGACGAGTGGGATGTGGTGTATGTTGAGATTGGCCTGGTAAAAATGATTGCTGTGTGTTTTGCTGCTTAGCTGCTCTTTTGGGGATGTTATTAATGTGGGGGATTCGAGGAAGCTGGGGGTCTTTATGGAGAGGAGCTTTCGGAAAAATATGATTAAAAAGTTGAGGTGGACGTTTGGAGGTTGGGCATTTTGATGCTAAGTGGGCTGGAATTATTAGAAATTAGATTTTTTTGTTTCTTTGGAGAGTCTTTCTAAATGTTTTACAAAATGATTCGTAAATCGTGTTAATGCAGATAATAATAGTTTAATTAATGCTTTATTTACATTTTAGGAATTTAAATTAAAGGAAATTAATTTCTTTTGATATTTCATACGATAAAAAATTGATAAATTTATAAATATACATAAAATATTTCAAAAATTTATTATTCAAAATGACGTAATGATTCCTATCAGCCTTTACATTATCTTATTCTAAAAATATGAAAAAAAAACAAATTATTCTAAAATTTATAAATTAATCACCTAATTTGTTTCAAGATCTATTATTTTGTGAGATTATTGCAACTTTTTAGAGACTATAAAGGTCCATAATAAGTAGTTTATGTCTTATTTATGCGGAAAAAATATTTTTGTAAAAATTACTATATTGTTTCATTGAGTGATATCTAAATTTAAAAATCTAAAAAAAAACAAATTTAAGAAATTTTGTGAGATTTATAATGCGTATAAGTTATATAATATATATATAAGTAATTTACTAGAAATCTAGGAAAAATAAAAGTTCAGTAATTTTTAAAATGTTAAAAATCTGTTACAACTCTGCGAAACAATTTAGTAATTTTTCCAAAGAATTCTTCTCCATGTACTTTCTACAAAACAAGTACAATAATAATATAATTCATATAAAATTCAAAAACACGCGATAAACCATAATTCCCTCAGATTGACTTCGTCCGTAATTCCATTCACTATAAGAAAATGTTTCTCCTCATCGGAAAAATAATTCGCCATTAGAAAAACCAAGTTCATTTACAAATTGCATCTATGTGCATACTCACGCGCATTTCCACACGCGATCGTTATATCTCCTTACCCGATCCCCGCCAAATAACTCCTCTAACGAATGCAAAATTCCCTCACTCTCCCAAACACTTACGCAACCTAAACCAACAGCTCGCTAATTTACCACCTCTACCCGAAACATTCCAGAGAACCTACCCGACGCCCTAGCCACCAACTGCTCGAGCTGCAGCGATGCCCAGCGCAAGATCTCCGACAAGCTGAGCCACCACCTGATCGACCACCGGCCCGACGACTGGAGCCTGTTGGAACAGATCTACGACCCTACCGGCGCCTACCGCGAGCGCTACCTCAACGGCCGTCAGGAGCCAGCCGACGAGCATGAAAAATCCCCGGACAACGTCGAGGATAACCTGGAGAAAAACGCAGACAACTAGGCGCCTCGAGCCAGGGCAACCCGGCGATATCCTAACCTCTCTGCATGATCGGTAGCGTTAAAGTAGATCTCTGCAGGCGCGCGTGCAGCTGTAGACTCTGTATACCATTTACTGCATTGATTTGAAATAAAGGCACATATACGCAACCTCCAACAAGCTGTACAGTCCACGAGAGAGAGTCGCTTTTCTGCGATGCGCACTCTTGGGGATATTGGGCGCTTTGCTTGTAAATAGCCCGAGCGCGCTGGGTATAAACACTTTGGGAATAAGAATAAGAGTTAAACGAGCGAGCGAGTGAGATGTGGGCTGCTCTCTCGGCTCGGAAGGAGGCTTTTGCTCTCTCTCTCTCTCTCTCTCTCTCTCTCTGCGTCTGACTTTACATTCGATTCACTACTTGCTAATGCTACGGCTCTCTTTCTCTCTCTCCAAATCGATCGGTGGCAGCTTACCTTCTCTCTGTATTTATACGGGCCATTTCCTCCCCTCGCTCTCGGCTTCGGCTAGCTTATACATAAATACAGGAGAGAGAGAGAGGGAGTTTAAGGGGGGGACTAGAGGTCTATATCTCTCATTTATTAGAAAAGTTGACTAATGAGCGTAGCGGGCCCGCTCGAAATTCGAGCTCTCGCGGCGAGTGCCGCCGTATAGCCGCGGTTGTTTCACGGGCCAGAGCGCTGGCTGGCTGCGCGCGGGACCACACGCGTCGGCCTCGCTCTCGCGCGTACATGTCCTGCTGCTCCCTTTATCTCCTTCCTCGTAAAGCTTTCAGCGAGCGACTGGCCTCTCTTCCTCTCGCTCGCTCGCTAGCTCTCTCTCTCGTACAAATAGACGCCCGATAGAGCGAGAGAAAGACAGAGAAAGAGTATAGAGAACGGGGGGGGGGGCATATAGCGTAGAAAGAGAGGGAGGGACTATATGCGCCAGGCGAGCTCTCGTCGTCAAAATGCAAAGCGAGCGAGAGAGAGAGAGGCGCCGAGGCTATATAGGTATATATGGCTACACACACGCGCGCTCGCGCGAACGTCTGCCTGTGTGTATATACGCTACTCTTTGGTTGCGCGCAGAGAGCGAGCAGGAGAGAGAGAGAGAGAGAGCCGAGGGGACCACCCAAGAAGCGCTGCTCCGGCAGAGAGGCGAATAGAGATTCGCGACCACCCAGCTCGTAAGCGCAGAGAGAGAGAGAGAGAGAG
>JAPYZA010004230.1:0-13796 GCA_030522685.1 Eupelmus azureus | reverse complement strand
CTCCACCCCTTAAAAAAAAAACCCTTCCATCATCCCACCAAAAACCACATCCCAACCCAGCCCGCATATCCACCTCACCCCCCACCTCCACATCCTCAACAGGCGCATGCACACATAGCCAACCTACCTCGCTCCTATCTGGCAATCCTCTCAGCATCTGTCTCCACTTATCCGAAGAAAAACAAACGTGATGCAAAGCGAGAGCAACGCCGCGCGCGCACAAAGGCGGCGGCGGCGGCGTGCTTCAATGACGCCTACGTAGTAATTCCACTATACGCATCCCCCGGGCAGCGGCACGTGCGCTATATACCCCCGCGGTGTCCGCACAGAAAAGAAACACACTCGCGCACATAGACACACTATCTCAGCGTTCCTTCCTCTACCACCGGCTAATCGTAAACATCCTGGTTATCGCGAATTTAAGCGGCAAGGTGGCGTAGGTATCACGCAGACTTGTTGCCCGAAGTCTCGGGCTGCAGGCGAGCTCCGCGGCGACATGCCGGCGTCGTCGAGGTGGCTGCCGCGCTGCTCTGTGTATAGGTGCGTTCGCGTGGCGGAGCGCGCGAGCCCGAAATGGCCCGGGCGTCGCGACGTCGGCACGATCAGCCCCTCGCTTCGCTCTCTCTCTCTGTATTTTCATCCCCCTCCGAGCCAGCTTCACCCCTCCATTCTCGCTCTTTTCTCGCCGGTGCGTGTATATACTGCGAGAGAGAGAGAGAGAGAGAGAGTAACGGCCGCGACGCCGCCGACGCCGGATGGATGTGTGTATATATGTGCGCGCGGCAAGCCAGCCCCCAGGGCCGTAGTATCCTCGAGGGCCAAGCTACGGCTGGGTGTAGGGATATGGCGAGATATATAAGAGAGTTATGGGGTATGTAGGTGTGGATGCATCGCGGGGTATTTATTGGTTGGGTGCATGATGATTGGATGTGCTGAGATATGGTTTGTTGGCGATAGTGGCGTGGTGTGTCGGGGACTTAGGATTGTAGGACGATGCGCGGGGGTTTATGTTTTACGGAAATGGAAGAGGTGGATGGTTGGGCCGATGGAATTTAACGGATACCCGATTTAATGCGGTGAGGGTGGTCCGTTTGGTTTCTGCGAGCTTTCTGTAGAGATAAATGTATCTGGCTGGAAGGCCTGGATGGATCACGGATGTTGATGAAAGTTTGGGATGTGTTTTTAGATGTAACAATGGGAAGGGATTTATTTTCTTAGTTTTGGACTAGCTTAGAGAATGTGACTTTTTAATATTTATAGATTGTCTTTTAAGAAAAGTTTTATATATTTAACTTGGAAATGCTGTACGCGAAAAAAGTCAAACCAGAAAAAGCACTAAAAAATCGTTGAAACTTTCAACTTTAACTTTGCGCAGATTTTTTTACACCTTTTCAGCCATTATAAGTGTGAACTATTGTAATTTTTGAAGAAGTTAACCTTTTTTAATTCCGCAAGAAACAAAATGCACGTTTTTGCTTTTTACTTTTCTATTTTCCTCAGACTTATGTGCAGCTTTTCTAAGTTGGAATATTCAAGTTTAAAAAATAATATTTTTTAAACATTTTCTAAAGTCAAATTTTTACTATCCAAGGTATTAAAACAAACTCTTCAATAGAATCAAGAATATAATGGACCTCCAAAATGACACATCTCTGAATAAAATTTCAAGTTAATATTCTAAATTATCTACGGAAAGAATTTCCCCGGATAAATTACCGTGCTAGCATGATGACCGCGGGGCACGTTGTGTCTACATAAAAAATCATAGTACAGTAAAAATTTTTAGATGAACGCAACGTGCCCTGCGGTTACTTCGGTAATATGATAATTTTTCTGGCAGTATTCCTTCCGTGTATAAGGATGGTAGTTGTAAGAAACTTTTTAACTTTTTAAAGGTTAACAAAATTTTTAGATGCACGAGACAATAATAAATATTTTATTTAAGTGCCGTTCTTATAGACGCTTTGAAATATCTATTTAAAATTTTGATTTTTTTTAACGATAAGTAAAAATTAAGCTCAAACTTTCATTAAAGCATCCCTTAGTATAAAAATAAATATATCCCAAACTTTTAAACTTACTTGCAGCAATCCCCTATACAAAAACAAACCTTACAATATCTAGAATATCTGTAAGTAAAAGTAATTAGAACACTTTCCGTTTCCCCCCATTTAACCGCGCCTCGTTGACGCGCTCCGACAAACAATGCGTTAACCGCTCGCCTCAGTAACTTTTTAGTCAAAAAACACCCGCGCGTACACGAGTACACAGCTGTACACTAGGCTCGCAAGCTCGCGAGCGCTCGAGCGTTTCCAACTAAAAAGTTCTGAAAGAGCGCGCGGTATTGTCCGTCGAACGGGTGTAAAGTGAAATGTGCTTGTGCTTCCTTTTTCTCCTTTAGCCGAGCCGTTTAACGCGCGCTAAGGATTCACGTACAATTGCTCGTTTCTTGGTGCTGGGTTTGTGTTGGGGTTAATGTCTGTTCGAGCTTTAAAGAGCTTTCGAGTATGTAGATTTTGGTTGTTATAACTATAATATTGAGAGATTGTTAAATATGACTGGTTTGCACTTTGTAAGCAATTCAAATACGCTAACAAAATATTATGACATTCCGATCCTCGATTATGAAAAAATTCTTGAAAAATCGCTAAAAAGGCCAGACTAACACAGTCCACAGTCTAAAATCCACTCCAGTAAAATGAAGCGCCTAAACTCATCGATGTGCTTTTTTCCGTAGACCAGTACCACGTCGGTATCGAAGCTATCCCGTCTTCCTGGCTCGCTTCCTCTTCTTCTTTCTTTTTTGCATTCGCTCGCCACCGCCGCCGCTTTGATGTTCTTCAGGTTCAAGGGGGTTTCCAGAGGTATATACAGTCCCCCTGGAGAAGGGCGTTTGCGGTATTGACCGAGGCGAATCGATCAGAAGCTGCGGCGCGTTCGGCTTTGTTTTTATCAAGAAAGTTAAGTGAAAATAAGCCTGGGATGTTGCGCCGGTGGGGTAGTTGGACGTTGGAATTTGATTGTTGGGCTGGGTAATTTGCGCGAGACTTTTTTTTGTTGCAAAGTGATTGAGACTGAAGTGGTTGAACGCAATTTACTTGTAAATTGAGTGTGCACTCTCTGCTTTGAGACTCAAGTAATTTATTTCGTTTAAGAATAAAACGGATTTCACTTCTACATTACTAAAGCTCCTATTCGCCCGTCTTACAAAAGCATCAATCGGTCCCGTCAATAACAATAATCATAATACCAGCAGCAGCTCCTTGCCTCTATAAAAGTAACAGCCTATTGGCTTTTATCGAATGTTACCCGCTATCAGTGTCTGAATAAGCTGCGGGCTAATCACGAGCGAAATAAAAACGATGAGCCGAAACGCGCCTGGGCACGGGTTATACGAGCGAGCTAATGTATTTAGGGTAGCAGTTACAGGATAAACGCCGACTTCTAGGGTCGTAAACATACGAACGCTTTTACTCTCTTTTGGCCGAGTGTTTCCACGCTTGGTATACTTTTTTTGGTCTGAAAAGCTCCGGTTGATCGAATGCTTTTTCCGGGGTGCTGGACAGTGTCTGGTTTTTTTAGTGGGTGTGGTAATTTTTAATGTTTTGTGAACTGTAGATTTTTTGTAGTAATTGTTGTCATTTGTCAGCTGGCATTTTATACTCGAGTATGCAATTGTATGGGATTTTAATTTCAAGCTCGAAAATAGTTTGATAGAGACAAACGCATTTGACTTTCCAGACCCAACATTATTAATCCGTCATGATAAAGTAAAAAAGCACAACCCAACAGCTAACACAAAACCATTCCCAATCAATCAACAAAAAAGAAAGTCCTGACAGTCCGCCCCGCAAGCTCGCGACGCGCCACATCATAAAGAGGCTCAACATCATCCATCTCTACATCCTCACTTATGAAAACTTCCACATACGCCCACGCGCTTCAACCCGTCAGCCAACCGAATCCAGAAAAAAAGCTCTCTCAAACTTTTATCGCCAAGGCCACACCCCCGTCAAAACAAAGCCGAGTCGCTCCGAAGGAAAGCTGGTACATCGCTCAACTTAATTTCCCGCGGAAAACTCACGGCCCGACGGCTATGCCAATCTCTCTTGATTCGGCGTGCAAAGGGCTGCGCATGTCGCCGGGAAGAAAAAAAGCTCCGCGGGGATTTGCAATTCAAGCTCTCGCGCAGGCCTCGCATAAATAACGAAGAGGCCGAGAGAGAGAGAGGCCGTATATATACGCGGCGATGCTCGGCTTTTCCTTCGCGCTTTTCTTTTTCGCTACGGGGAGATGTTTATGCGTGTGTGTGTGCGTGTGAGAGAGGCGAGCGTTGGCAGTCGGACGGCGAAGAGGACTGCTTTTTTTGGGGGTGTGTATTGATTGAGTGCCGCGCGGTTGTCGATTGAATGCGAGTGGAATGAGAGCTGGTTGTGTTTTCTGCATTGGAGATTGTTTTGGAAATTGTGGTGGTGGTTGAAGAGGATACGACGCGTTGAGGAAGATTTTTGATTGTCAGATTTGAATTTTATTGCTGGTGTAGAACTGATGAGCTTTGTGATAGATCTTGATTGCTGCTGTATTTTTTGAAGAATATGAAGCAAAAGTTGGAAAAGTCAATTCCGTAATTGGATTTTTCAGCTCGACAGTTGATCCGCTTCGCAGTATCGGCAAATCTGGAATTTCATTCGCTCTGCAGTATATCTGTCTGAAAAAGGCAAGTGAAGAGTCGAGGATTTTCTATACTAAGAACTAAAATTATTTGTAGCGTGCAAGAAAATATTACGTTTTATTTAAAAAAAAAAAAAAAAAAATACAGGCTAAATTACGTAAAAGATGTGCACTGATAACATTTTTCAGTAATATATAATTTAAACGTATGATCTAACAAGCGGCTTTAACTTATTCATGAAAATGCGCGTCTGGTCCAGACAAGAATATACGAGGATCTCGAATACGGGATGCAAGATGTGCTCCGGTTTAAATGCAATATGTATGGCACTTTACTGGGGTAGCTTAAAGCCTAGCTTTTATTTTATCCATTACTTTAGAGTCAGTTTTTAACTATATATGTTCAATAATAAATAATACGATTGAAGGCCGTATTATTATAATTTTCTATGCTAATTTTCAAAATTAATTTTATTACCATTTATAAATCTTATTACATTTTGTAAAATATACAGTCGTAGAAAAACGTAAAATATTTGAAAAAATATTAGTCCATTGTACATAATTAGCGTAACTTTCGCACGAAAAATCAATTGTAATTTTAGACTGTACATGGTAATCTGATACCCTGCGCCACAAGTGTAACTGAGAAAAAAAGGGGATATAGGCACACTGCGATCAGTTGACCACGAAATTTGAATAGGATTACACGCGTCGAGTTATGCTTACTGTTTGCATTGCGTAACAAAAATGAACATAAAAAATTTTTTCTAAGCAAATGAATACTAAAGAATAAATTTTTAAAACAACGCATTATATTTTAAAACATAAATAAAAATAAATAAATTATATAAAACCATAATTAACAATATCCAAAATAAAAAAAAATCTTACTTAATCCCGCACAAGCCATCTAAAATTACACCCACCAAAAAATTACCAATAAAAAAAAATCCACTCTTTAAAATCCAACCTCACGGGGCGCTAAAAGCAGCGCATACAGCCCTGCGGCTCGCTGCAAGTCTAAGGGCTTCGCGGCAGCTTGGGCTTGCGCTGCCCTTACAGAAACCTTCGCTCCCGCATCCTCGGCGCATTGTAGCCGGCTAATGACGCGGAAAGGCGGCAACTCTCCGATAAATTGAGCGGCCGATCGCTGAGCGCGCTGCTTCGATCGCTTCGGGCTCTCCTTTGTTATATTATCGTCTTCTTTTTTGTTCGCGAGTTAGACGAGCTTGGCGATCCGTGCGGACAGGTAGACAGTCAGAGTGGGAGAGGTGAATGTGCGGAAGTTCCGGGACTGATATGCATAGAGCCGAGGGCCGGGAAAATTGGATATATGCAGATAAAGGATGATTCGCTGGGGCTGGCGTAATTTCGAAGCTAATTATTTTTGAGCTGTCGGAGTAGTTTCGAAGTTGTTTGGCTAATAAAGTTTCGAGCGAGTTTTCGGAGAGTTAGTTTACAATTTATAAATTTGTTTTAATGTATTTCGTCGGAAGGTGGCTTGGTTTTATACGTAAATAAACAAATATTTTTTGTCATTTGTAAGACTATAACAATTTAAAGGCCTGACTTAAATAGAATTTAATTAATTCTATTTTGTCCTAACATATCGTAATATAAAATATGAATTGATGATTGATGGATATACAATTAAAATAAATTTTTTATATTATTTGATTTATTGAAAATAATTAATCTTAGAATATATAACAAAGAATTTTAATGTTTTATAAAAGCAGCCTAATTTATTACAAATTACACATGTATAATAAACTTCAAATCGCTGAAGAACTTTTCACATTAGTTTCTAAAAAAAGAAAATAAGTAATAAAAATATATCTTATAAACAATAGTATAACTTCTGTAATAGAATAGAAAAAATAATTACATGAGTACCTATAGTTCTTGCTTCTATTTCCAGAAACAGTATTGTTAAATTTCTAATGGGATAATAACAAACCTAAGGAGTTTTCATAGCAGCTTAGATATTAAATAAAATATTCTAAATACAGTTTTGACATTTTTTGAACATTTGCTAAAACCACAGGCGTATTTTTATATTCCACTTCAACTTATAAACTTGGCATTTAATTTTCTCTTAATACTACCATAAAATAACATATTTACAAACTTCTTTTCTCTTCCTCGGAATTATTACAATTCATTAAAAAATTATGTATGTGCTTGGTATCGTTTATATATAATTCGTATTATATTCGAGATAATGTTTTTACGTTATTCGTGAAAAATTACGTAAAAATTAATAAACAAAAGCTTGGAAACGCAACATTTTATATTTCTCAGAATTTAGTTGCTTGAGACGCATTTTGATAAACCAGGACCACCACATGATAGTGCAAGAATTACGTAGATTACGACCTAGGAGAAGAGCATTTAATTAGAAATTTTACATATGAGTTTGTTAAATGCTCATAAAATTACTAATAATATATTATTTTTTTGTGAGAAACAATGTTGTTATTAAAAAGTATAATTTATTATCTTAGAAAATTCAAACTAATTTTAAATATCATTATAGAGAAATGAGATTTTTTAATACTCACGATCAAAGCGGCACCCAGAATTACATACATCTTAACGTTTTTCCAAAACAGTGATCGTGCTAAATTTCGACTGGATTTTCTAAATGTAACAGACTGAAAATAATATACATTTAATTAAATTTTTAAAATACTATTAAAAAGAAATGTAGCAAAAAAGTTAATTTTAAATTAATTACAAAATTATATCAAATTGTATTAAAATAATTAATTTTTAATTCTTATTAATTCTTAATTTGTATCTATGTGTTAAAACCACTCGTCCATTTTGTTGGAAAACATAAATCGTTCAATTATAGAAGGGCTGGACGGGTGGATTTGAATACTCGGGTCACCATTAATCAAGCAAATGCTAGCAAGAAATTTTAAAAAGAATTATAAATACATAGCTATGTGTTTCAAAAACAAGTTTTTTTTTTCAATTTAATACTATTAATGTGCATTGTGTTTATTGTAAACTTATTTGAAATTTTTAAAAGTTTTATATGATTTGCAAAACTTACATTGTTGGTTAGATTTTCTGTTTTATTGACAAGTAGTTCCAGACGTTCTCCTCTCATAGCTAAGTTGTCAATATTTTTAACCATTATATCTTTAAGTTCATCCAACTCTCCATGAACTTTTGATATTGTATCTAAGTCTTTTGATTCAGTGTAGTGTTTCTAAAAATAAATAAAGAACTGAATATTCCAATTATACACACTGATAAATACTTTTAAATGTAATTTAAAACTCACCATTTCATTAGCCAATACTCGGCTAAACTCTGTATTCATAGCATAAGCTAATGCAGTTAATGCACCATCACCATACATTGTTCGGAATCTCCTTTTGATTTCATTAAGGAATAAAAATGCTCTTGACCTTTGGAAATCCTAGAGAATAAACAAGAATAATATGAATAATAAATTTACATTTTACTTTAAAGCTATTTTAGCAATTATGATTGTAGTTTTATTATAGTATGTTTATTCATGCTATCTATTTAAGAAAGATGCGGGTATGACCTGAATAAACAGTACCCTTTCATAAAGATAATAAAAAAATATTAAATCATTTTAACTATAATAGTAGAACTATTTAAAATATTAAATAAATTTCAAAAATTTATAATAGTTAATTATTATCATAGTATCAGAAATTTCAGTTGACTTACATCATCTGTAATACACATGTAAATGATTCGTTCTTCACAAGAATAATGGAATAAATAAGGTCCTTGCGAGTATGTCATCTTGTCATTATTAGGTGGTATCTTTGCAAGGATTTGTTCTGTAACTTCTTCAAAATTTCCAGCGCAAGCTGCATGTTTTGCAAGCACCGTTGGTCCCCTTGCCACAACACTGTATAGGATAGGCATGATTGTTTCTGAAACAGGTTATTTTTATGTAACAGATGGCATTCCAAAGAAAATGAGTGCTTCTTAGTTTATTAATAAGCATGAAAATGTGTTAATTTGATGATAAAAAATGTTTACTGCAGATGGTTATATATTCTTATCTAATGATATAGAATGAAAGCATTTCATTGTCAGATATTATCATACTTTATGCTTATATTTTATGTGCATCAATAGCAAATTATAAAAAATTTTCTTTTTTAAAAATATGCAAAATTTCTACATAACTTATTTTTCTCTTTTTTTTTTAGAAATACAGAAAATGTTTAAATTACAATTTTGAAAATATACATAAAATAAATGTAGAAGAAGAATTTTAGACAAAATTTAAATTTAAATATAATTTAAGTATAAGTAGTTGATAATCTTAAAAAATTTTATTCTCATTGTCTGCTTATTTATATTTAACACTTTCTAAGAGTTTCTCGCAGGGTACTTCCCAAACAAAAGATGACTTATCCTTAAATGACGTCACAATAGATTAATTGATAACTTGAACGAACTCCGAAGAATTCTAACCTCAATTATTCACTATGAAATCTCTTATAAGAGCACCAAACTTCAAAACGTTCGTCAATAAAAACGTACAAAAATTGCACTCAATAAAGTTTGATATGTATGTTTGAATTGTAAAAAGATACACAGGATGTATACACGATTTATAATAAATGACTCACCTTGAGTGCAACTACAGACGTAATGTCACAACAATAGAGTGACAATGCAATTTTCCAATTAGTCCTCGTGGAAGGGCGAAGTCGCGCCAGTTGGTTTTGGTGAATTCACATTGATAGTTTGAGCAGGCCTCGGTGAGATAATTCCGAGAAACGTCAAATCGCTGAGACGATTAAAACACCCACTTTTGCGTTACGAAAACAAACTGTGTACTACGGAGAGCCAGCTTAGCAGCAGCGCAGAATCCGTAAATTGGCGGTAGTTCGGATTTATGCCAGTGCTGGCGCTAGTGTTGCTGTTACTGTTTGCGCGCGAAATTCGAATCATGGATTTAAAATTTGTCGTTAAATTATTTATCTGCGTGAAACGACAAATTGTAACAGCAATTAACGATAAAAATGATTGTTTATTTTTCTTACACCATTAGGAAAAATATATATAATCATTTATTATTAATAAAAATTAAATATAATTTAACAATCCCTTATTTAACAATAGTTACACAATCACACATAAGAATAAGAAAAAACCCGTCACAGCGGCCCCACATTGTCCTACAATCCGCACAAAACCACGACGTCCTTAACTCATAATCAGCGTAGCTCGCGCTGCTGATCGATAACGGAACAGCTTCCCGTTAATTCGAAATCGAGTTCGCAAAAAAAAAAATCGCTAACGGTACGCCCCACCGAGCGGCACGTACATAAACCTATATATATGAGCTCGATATCGCGACACACGAGGCGTCAATCAGCCGGCTTTCCGAATCGCCTTACCGGAACGCGCAGATGTAGGTATGCGTTTGAGGCGGTCGGCTGATGCGAGGCTATAAAAATCGCTCGTTAACCGACATTATGAATAATTGTTCTTTATGGTGAGCTTTTAAAGGCTGATGCTCGCGGGGGGATAGGAGTGAAGGTGTAGATGTGGTTGGATAGGTGGTAGATTTGCATATGGCTGTGGATTTGCATTCGAATGTTGGTGAGTGGAGAATTTGAGTGGTGCTGTGGTGTGGAGAAAATTGGAGAGAATCATTGCATTGTAAGAGTAAGGTTTGCAGTGAGAGAAAAGAAAAAGAATTGCTGAAATAAATATTCAGTATCAAATAAACATTTTCTGCAATAGTAATAAATAAATATTTAATTTTAATGAATATTTATTAAATTCAAATAAATGTTTGTATAGAATACGTTTATTTTTTATTTATTTGAATTTAATGAATTTATTCAATACTATATTGGTGAAAATATATTTGCATTGTCTAAATTTTTTAAAAGAAGTTTTATAATTTAAAGGCTTAGATTAAAGTCACAAATTATAAGAATATTATTATAATATAATATATTTTGGCAAATTTACTATTTTAAAGATGAATGTAGTATAAAAATTTATACTGCTCATTGATTCGATTAAATAAAACGTTCAGCAAGAGCTAGTTCGTCTATTTAAATATAAATTGGTTTTACTTTTCTTACGAAAAAAAGCTAATTTCACGGAAAGAAGATAATGAAATTCCTGGCTATGTTGTTGTATAACGAATCTCTGCAGCTTGATAATTGTTCGATTCTTCGCTTATTCACTCAAGTGAAAAATCACGCTAGAGTACAAAAAAAGAGAAATTCCATCAACGCAGTTCAAGATTATAATAAATCTTTTTGCGATTAAATTGTATTGTTGCTGGTTTTTAAAGGCGTTTGTTACTAATTAAAGAATAATTTTAAATGTTTCAAGCCAATAACCATTGCTGGCATTGTCATGCTAAATTTCATAAAATTATTTTTTTTTTGCTTTTATTACTGTTAATTTTAGTAACAGTAATAAAAGCAATAAGAGAAATTTCAGTGGGAGCTGTAAATATTAATAATTACAGAAAAAAAGTGCATCAATAAAACATTTCTTTAACGAGAATAATAAAAAAAAATCGTACATCATTAATATACATATAGCTACAAGCACACCTAATTGCCTACACAAAAGCTCTAAATCAAAAGTCATTCCCCCAAAATATCTCATTATCCTAACCTCCTTTACAACTCCACGCTCCACTTACAACCACAAGACGCCTCCCTACCAAAAAAAACGAAAAAACCATTCTCAGAATCCTCAACCAACAAAACCCCTCAATAACCTCTCAAAAACCCCGCATAACTCTCATATATCTCACCTCAGCATCGAAAAGCGCGCGTGTTTTCCGCACGGTCGATCATCGCACGCGCGCGCGGAAGTGTTCCTCTGTTATATCTCCCGTACTCAAACTCCCTTTTCGCACACGCACATACACCTGCGCGCTTGTATATAGGAACTCGCTCCTCAAGCGGCGTGCGCATTCGCACAAACATACACATCTCAGAGGCGCGCGCGCATCGGCCAAGAATCTCTCGTATACACACACGTGATGACGCCGCGGTGTAACGGAGTTTTTTTTTTTTCTACACACCATGGAAAAAAGCGAGCGCTGGGAAGTGGGGAGCGCCGAGAGAAGAGCACAGCGCGATAGTAAAAACGAAGAGCCGGCGAGAGAGTTTCGAGCTGGAAGGGCGCGGATAAGAGTGGGAAAGAGAGAGAGAGGAAAATTGTATTAGCGTCCTCGTGCGCGCAGAAAACGGAGGAGTTAGTGTTCCGGCGGCCGGCTCCGGATCCACGAGTGTATAGCCTAGGCGTGCGAGCGTCTGGATAGAGTCGGAGCGTTTCTACTGGACGCTGATTGTTACTATTGTGCCGGGACTGTGTAGCTGCTGGGTTGGTGTATCGATTTGGGCGAAGCTGGAGGAGGCTGGGCTGCCGGCTGGCTGGGATTGCAGCTGAGATGGGTGAGAGAGTTCGTTGACTTGGTGCTGGGCTTATCGGCGCGCGTCTGTCTTGTGATCTGCGATTTGAGCGTGGGTTTCGGAGTGTTTGTGTTGCGTAATTTTTTATTTTTCTCGCCAGGTGGTGTAAGACTGGAGGCGCGGGATTTTTAGGTCTAGGTTGATTTTGTTGATGGAGGTTTTTGGTTTGGGCGTGTAGTGACTGGGATTAGGTTAGTGAGAATCGTAGTTGAGGATGGTAATTTAATGGGTAGTTTTCATTCTGATGCTTTGCACAATTACGGGACAGACAAGTGTGTAACTTGATACGGAGATAAGTGTTATCGCTATTTAAGATGAACAAGTATTTATTTTTGAATTATCAAGTGTATAAGGAAAGATTTATTTTTAATTTTCGATACAATTATTATGAGATGTTTCTTTTAAAAAAATGTTTGTTTTATCGGATAACACATAAAGTAATACTTAAGTAATATTGTAAATATAATATTACAGTTTATTTTAGTAATACTTAAGTAATACTTAATACTTAAAGTAATTATGAACAAAATATTATAATTAAACTAAAGAAATCATGTATTATTTCGCATTTGAAATCTTGTACGAAGCATTTTTTTTTAATTACATGCGTTTATGACAAAAAACAAAAATATTCTTAGAAGACTTGTTGAAGCAATGAACTAAATGAGACTCTTTAAGTTTATGTTAAAGAGCAGTACAATAAATACAATAAGTTAATTTGGCATGTAAGTCATGAAAATACATGCGCTTCTAGAAATATACAATACGAAGTGACCAACGTGCTTATTAATAACCGCACGCAAAAAGTTTTCATGTACGATAAAAGAAAATGAAGGTTTCTTCGACATTCTTTTTCGCTCCATAAACCATGAAAAGCAGCTTGCTATATAATTCATGCATCTGCCAATGGATCGATTTCACCCATTCTCGTGCACTTTTTTATTATGGCGTGTGGCTCTACCTGACAGGCCTCTTATTGTCGAATCCATACAGCGTAACTAAATTTTCTATTAAAGAAAGATATAATAAAACTTTTTTATTTTTGGAAAATTATTTTTTTTCTTGCAATTACACATAATCAAAAATAGTATTGTCAATTGTTCAAGATAGTTGCATAAGTTGTATAGACACATCATCTTCTGTTTTCAAAGTAAATTTTGGATCTAATTTTTAACATTACATTTTTTTAAATAAAAATAATCTTTGTAATAGTTAATTGGATAAAAACGCTTATAAAAATGATTATAAAATGTTTTATAAATATCATGATAGCGGTAGTGAAAATAAAGCATTAATGCTTCACAGACTTAAACCCGCCACGAATAATTGAAGTGTCATTAGTGATAACACATTTGTTTATCTTATATGACTATTAGTTTTTATGTTATTACGCAATAATTTTTTCTATCTTCATATTCATGTACAATAAGAGAAAAAATTTTGTGAAAAAATATCACGTTGGTTCTTAACTCAAGAATAAGATTGTCAAGTTTTTGCATTATTGTCATTCATTAATTTATGGTCACTTATTCTAGGGAAATACGAGAGATCATTAGGTAGAATGTTTTTTTTTTTTTTTTTTTTTTTTTTTTTTAAAACTTTAAATTTGGTTTCTTTTTTCTTTTTATTTTGTATTAAAATTTTTTTTTTTTTTTTTTG
>JAPYZA010004229.1:0-10587 GCA_030522685.1 Eupelmus azureus | reverse complement strand
TAATGAATGCGCAACATTCAAAGAGTATTAAATAAAATTTATTTTAAAAAGAATATACAAATAAAACGAAATAAAAGTAAAATATAAAGATGTGTTTCGTTATCTCACTTCTTAGAGATAACTATATTTTTAATTGTAACGTCTTGGCTCGTCAAAGTTCAATTTAGAGTCTACATACAGAATATCATCATCAACGAGCAATAAATTCAGTTTTCAAATTAAATAATTATCTTTATTTAATTATCGCCCTCACTAGGCGTGCCTCGTTTTTGGGGATCACTCCGGATCCCACCCTCTTCCTTTTCCTATACTCTCCTCTGTGTGGTGTAGTCTCCACTAAGCCGGGGGTGGGCTTTCTCTCGCCTTAACTCGCTCCAATGAGTCGACGTAGAGAGGTTAGTGCTGTGTCTTTAAATCCAGAAAACTGATATTTAATTGTGATAATATTAGAAAGGTCTTATTCAAAATCAAACGCTTTTAATATTTATAAATTAAAGATTCTGGTGATTTGACTCTTTCAGAACTGTTACTCAAAATTAAAAATGCATGCAAAACGCATTACAAATATATGGCAAGGAGAATATTGTCGAAATTCTGGCGAAATAAAAAAATTCTTTCAATATTGGGGGTTAATCACAACAACTAGCTGTATAAAAGGAACGGTAGCGCCAGTGATCGCTTCGCCTACTTGCCATCAAGGCGCTGCCGCGCCTTTTAATAATTTAGAAAACGGCTAATAATAGGCCGATTCAATCTATTTTTTAACATTACAAAATGATTGGAAAAAGCGTTTTATTTCAGCAACAAAATTTACTTCAATTTAAAACCTTTTTTGCGTAAAGTATCTATTCCCCACCCATAAAATAATTTCAATTCCCAGGTAATAAAAATTCCTCTCGCAACCGTACAAAACCTCCCCAACGAAAAATCGCAAAAAACACAGCAGCACACGAAAGTGCCATCAATCCCCACATCAGATCCCCAAAATACCTCAGCATTCGAATAAAGCTCTGGCAGCAGAGATCGAGTACATGTAAGCTCTCGATCCCGACAAAGCTCCATTCAAAGCCCCGCGCACCTGTATCCCGTAATCAACGCGTCGAGCTCGTTCCTTCTCGAGCCTCTCACTATATACTCTCACCCAGCGAGAATAAAAAGACACGGCCCAGAGGGGGGGAGCTCTCTAAAAAAGAGCAGAACTGGCTGCATATAACGAGGCTAGGCGCGTTACAACGGAGAATCGGCGATCCGCGCGAAGAAGAGTCAGAGAGCTGGCTGCTGCAGCTCTCGAGTATCGGGCCTATGCGTTCTGGCATTCACGGCGGCTATACACTTGCCAATGCTCGCTGGCGCCAGAGGATATATGTGCCTTCTCTTTCCGCGCTCCCGGCCTTTCATATATATCGCTCGCAAGCGCGCTTCCTATATGCGCGTATTGAAATTCGAGGGAACACACTGCGAGTATATACGTCTTTTATATTCTTCTCTCTCTATCTCACCCCTTGCCGTTTTTTCGACGTTGTTTGGTGATATATATATCCACTTTGGCAGCTGATTGGATTACGCCCCGGCTGCGCGGGGCCAAAGAGAGAGCTTTCGGCTTGCCGGCGCGCTTGTGTATAGGTAAGTTTACACGAGGGGTTGGATGATGATGCGCGCGGCGGTGCACCGCCAGCGGCCCTCGCTCTGCGTCTGTTTTTCTCTATGCGGTCGCGCGGTGCGGAGCGACACAGGCCAGAGGATGAGCCAGACGCAAGCTAGGGAGGGTCTTTTTACGACTATGCATTCTCTTTTCGATGCTCCTGAGCTGGCTCGTTCTTGGAGAGGGGTTCGTTGCACTGTTGTTTTACGTATGCATGCGATTTTATCAGTTAGATTGTCCAGGAGTCGATCAATCAGTTTTTATTATTCATTTCGAAGTTAAGTATGGGTAAGCGCTTTAGCGTATTATTCATGTACTAGTAGAAATGTCATAGAGTGGTAAGACCGGTATAGACATTTTTGCATCGTTTTGTACTGCTCGTTGCAATGTTGCAATTTTTTCGCGGCACTCGAAACAATGTTAACAGATAGGCCTCTCGATGGACTCGGCGAGCGTGTAATTTGCAAAACTATTAATTTTGTTATATAAGCTTGTTGTAAGCGAGTGCATTTGTACGGTCTATTTTCTACCGCGCGTGCTGCAATTATAAATAAAACATCTTTGTAACAGTTGACTTCTTTATTAATATCTTTGGAACTCGTAAGTCTTATTACAGAGTGAAAATTCCATTAACACACCTTGAACGTACGTTTTTAAAATGTCTCTAGACTAGATATTTACATGATGTTTACGACTAAATACTTAAGCGATCGGCTAAATTGAATTATGAGCGGCTTTTTTTAACGTTCGATATTAGCCAACTATAAACACATGTAGCAAACGAAACAGTGTAAGTCAACTATCGATTAGCAAACCGCTCAATTATGCATTCACTATAAATATCCTGATAATGCAAAGAAAGCGGACAGTCTACGCCCGGAAAGATCCCGTATCTTTCTTATCTCCCAGCATTACGGCGCATTTTCCTATTAACCTCGCGAACGCGCCGCATCATCCACAAAGACAGTCGTCCTCCTCCAAAAGCGCGCGTGCGATTCCGCTTCCTATCTCCACATTAAAGAAACCAGCGCGACGGAGGGGTATAGTCGGTATATACATCCACACAAGGATACAGAAGAGAGAGAGCTGCAGCGCGAAGGGCGCGCCCTGCGAGCTTAGCGGAGGAAGCGTGTTTGTCAATAGCCCGTTAATGCGCTAAGCCATTAATCATTGCGGGAGCGCTCGGCTGTCAGCGAGCGCTACCACAGCGACCCTCTCTCCTGTATAGATCGACGAGCGGGCAATGGATTTTCGCCGAGTCGACGAAATAACCTTATAGCTAGCGGGAGGGGGTGGCGGATCGTCAATCTAGAATTCACTTTCTTTGGGATATATTTTACTTTTTAAGGGGGAGGGGGGAGGCTGAACGCCTGAATTCGAGTGCCAATGGAGATTGAAACTTCTTTTAGCTCGGATATGTATTGGCGTTTGTGCGAGCGGGATTCTTGAGGGATGGCTCGCTCGGGGTGCTTGGAGGTGGTATTGCGAGATATACGCTGTGATTCTAGAGTTTCGAGGAGGAAGATTAATTGTTTTTCGTTTTTGTGAAGGAAGTATTTAGTGCGCGGTGCAGTGGCGGAATGTAAAATAATTTTTATAAACTAATGCATCGATGCGTAAATAAATAAAAAGTGCAAAAGTAAGGTAATTATTTTGTCAAAGCAAACTTTATTTGCGAAAAATAATGAAATTAGCCAATTAATCTAAAACCGTCGTGGCAAAACAACGACTATCAGTCAGGGAAATCAGAGCGGCCGAAATTGCCCTCACACACAAAAATAGCCCCTAAAACGCGAAATACACGGGCGCGTCCATCGCAATATCGAGTGTGACGTTGAAAATAAAGATACACGCCTCTCTCGAGCTCGCGCAAAGTGGAGTATTATGAAATGACACACGGGCGCTCGCAGAAAGAGAGAGAGAGAGAGGTGGAAGGGGGAGTTGCATTTAACGCCGCGTGCAAATTCAAAAGTGAGGCTAGCGAGGCTCAAAGTGAAACTACAGCGCGCGCGGGCAGGGCGATAGCCCCTGCGACGCTATCTGGCAACTTCCGGCCCAGTTGAGCCGCGTGCGCGCATAAATATAACCGGTAAATTTAGATGTGCGCGAGCGAGCAGGAGAGCGCGAGCGAGCGAGTAAGAGAGAGAGAGAGCCCACTGAGTTCAAGGTCAGCGCCCCGTCACTCACCACCCAAGAGAAGCTCTCTTGCCGCACTTTTAATTCACTGATTTTCCAATGTTAGATAATGTAATCTCGCTGACTTTGTTGCATAACTATAATTCTCTTTTCTTAACAATTTTTTTTGACTTTTTCTGAACAACATTCTTTATTACAATAACGGTTGATTGTAAAAAAATATTCTTTTTATACAAATACTTTGAATAATAAAATGTACAAGCATTTTTATTTTACTATAACGACTCATCAATAGATTAAATGAGCCAAAGAACCAGACCTATAAATTAACATTTTACAATCAGTCACTAATAAAAGAAAAATATTTGTAAAATAGCGTTAAGACGAGCGAGTACATATCCCAACGTCCTCCCACCAACAAACGCCGGAGCTCGTTAATTTGTGTATAATAAAAAAAAATCGGCTCTCCGCGCCGGGGCAGAAGAAACGAGAATAAAGGAAAGGAAGGAAGTAAAATAAGCAGACGTTGACTTTTTAAAATAACTGCCTCTCGCTCGGCTTGCGGGTGTTCTTACATTACATTCGCGAGTCAGCGAGATGACTACGATCGGGCACGCGCTGCGAAGCCTCGACTCGCGCACATCACGACAGAAGAGAGACAGAGTCGAGAAAGAGAATGGGACGAGTGCGCGAGAGAGTGGGAGCATGAGAGAGAGAGGAAAAGAGAAGGAAACGGGGAGACAGAAAAGCGCAAGTGTGTGTAGTACGAGAGCAGCGAGGGAGAGAGATCGAGGAAGAGGGAGAGAACGGATCCTCCTCTATTTATAGCGTTCTATATATTCGGGAGCGCGCGCGCTCCTAAGATCTGCAGCGCGCGAGCGAGTAGCAGAGCGAGAGAGAGCAGGGTAGGGTATTATTATGGTAAACGAACGGCCCGCGAGCGAGAGAGCGAGCTTCTCCGTTTATTATCTCGCGGCTTTATTGTGCTTCCTCGGCAGATTAACTCGTCTAGTCGTGAGATCCGAATCATTTGCCTTTTCGGCTGCTCGCGGGTTAGGACCTTTTTTAGTATTTGCCTTGGCTGCGGCCCTGCCCTGCCGCAAGCTGCTTCTTTCCGCTGGTTTTCTCGTTTTTCTTTGTTTCTTTTTTTTCATCTATTAATTAGGAGCGAGCTTATAGAGAACGATGTCGACGTGTACCGGCTGATTGGACACGCTGACAATGTTCCCTAGATTAATCTCGGCAATTTGTTAACCCTGAAATATTGCTTTCGACTTCTTCAGCAGATTTACATAAACTCCCATTATTTTGAAGATGAATTGATGAATTTTGTTGTATTCAAATTTCCATGTTTAAGAAGAAATTTTTCAAAATTTTCAATTCCGAAAATATCATTAAAAAATTATTTATATAATTGCACAATGTACTGAAAGTAAGGCGCAGAATGGCTCTCACAATGTAGCGAAATAGATTAAAATACATTTTAAAAATAGATAAAGTGACCCCATTGCGTGCGTGAGAAAATATGAATGAACGGTTAAAGTGAATTGGCCACTTCATTCATGTAGGATAAAATATTTTATAATTTGCTCCTGCCGTTAGATTTATATAAAAATTTGTATTGCACAATTTTCATTATGATTAATAAAAAAAACGTAAATAAAAAGTGGCTCAATCTAAAAAAAACATTACAAATTATTCATCAGTATTTGCGATAATATTCATTTTTAACATTTATCATAAACATACCGATTAAATCATCAATCCTCGATAAACTTTATGTATGTAACCAGATAATTGTATCAAGTATGCTAATCGACCCAATACCGATCAATTATATTTCTCAACCGGCAATTTTCATTTATTTTCAATACCAATGAAATCACCCATCCCACAAAAAAAAGCATCAATCCAAAGAAATAAAGCATAAATTCCAGAAAAAGCGCATTCCTAAACGCGCCGCAGGCATAACAGCACCATTCCCCTCCGGGAAAAGATCAGCAACCTCTGCGCAATCCTAAAACAATCCTCGACTCTAGCCGCATCTCCCCGCTAGCTCGCTCAAACGGCGCCCCGCAGCAAAACGTCAAAAGCGTCAAAATAAAAGGCCTCCCCTGCAGGCGCGCGCGCGCGCACCGGAAGCGCGCAATTCACGCGACGAGCCTCTCCTTAAAGCGAGGCAGCGCGAGCAAAAAAAAAGACGCGCGCGCGCGCGCAGGCAAGAATACGCGTTCTTATTCTTCCGCGGAGATTTCGGAGCGCGATGGATGGCACAATGGCCGGCTGTGCGCTGGCCCGGCTCCTACAATGCGCCGAGTACAAACTGCTTATTGTGTAGGCACACGCGAGGAGAGCGAGAGGAGTGGGTAATAATAGCCGGTGGTCGCTCGCAGCTTTTTCGTGTTTAATTTCGAGCGAGTATGTAGGAAAGATCCCTGGCCATTCTTCGGCTGGACGAGGCGAAGTGCTGTGCTTTCTGAGTCAGCGCGGGCCGGGCCGTGTAGCCAGCTCATGAATGGACGCGCGAGCGCCGCGAACAGAGATTCCACTGTGAGCTGCGAGAGCGAGCGACACGGCGCTTTAATTACGCCACTGCTGGCGCTGGCTTGGCGGTTTACTGGGGCTTGGAGGAGAGAGGGATAGATTGCTTTTTGGGATATGGTGATTTTTGTGGGGATATTTTGTTGGAGAGGAGGAGGATTAGGTAATCTTAATTGTTTACTTTTGCTTGGTAGATGAAGGGAATTAATTAAAAAATACAATAGAAACAAATTTTTCTTCTCCTTTTATCACTTTGAAATCCTTTCTGTTCTCGCGTAGGTGTCGTGTTATAATAGAATCACGGCTCTTTTGCCATTGTATATGTGGGTATAGCAAGTATAATAAACTGATTTTGATGAAGGCAACTATTGATGCGGGCGCACAAACGTTCATCTATTGAAGCAGCATTGTATATGCATGTACACATATTGGGTGTTCTTTTGCAGAGGCGTCTTGTATGTCATGCAAGAAATTTTTTTGCATCTGACACACGGAATTGCCGGAAACCGCAAAAATGAGCTGGAATTCTGCTTAACTATTGATTCATTCAAACCATTAATTCGATTCTTTACGCAAATTCTTTTGGTATTCTTATTCCTGATTTATTTTTGCATTAAATCGTAACAAATTTAATGAGAGTTTCCAAGAACAGGCTATCATTTAATCTAGTAAGATATGTAATTTAAGATATGCTAAACATACGCATTTTTAAAGAATCAGAACATAAAGTGTAAAAATTATCTTTCATAATATTCTTTGTAGATGAAATTATACAAACAAAGCATGCGCCGCAGTTAGATAATCACAAGCCAATTAAACTTTTTGAGATGTACGAAGTCTCCAATCATCGGGTTACATAAAAAATTATTCCAATTGAACTTGAAATATGACTTTGTGTCGTGGAGGAAAACATTGTTCTGGCATTTAGCATAAAATTATCATTTACTTGTTAATTCTGAATAAAGATGCTGAACAATAAAAGAAACCATAAACGTCGAGCACTCTGAGAAGATTGTGATTCATAGCCGATAATGTATCCTGCGTAACTCCGGCATTTTTGCATCGCCCAACTCCTTACTTTTCCATTAGACGATGCTAATTTTCATTTTTCATAAAATTAAGCAACGATCCGTAAGCAACTCCGCCAAAAAAGCGCTTTGCATATTGTAGACATTACAAAAACACAAAAAAACGTAAAATCAAATCGTGCTTAGAAACTCGCATTACTCAATACCCCAACGTTGCACAATAGAGCGAATTAAAAAACTACCGCCTATATTACAAACGATCAAACGAGCGGCCAATAGAAAAAAGCTCGTCGACTCGTTGCGAGGAAGAAAAAAATTTCAGCAACATAAACTCAACGACGCACTCAATCTTCCCAACGCAAAAATGCCTAGTCAAACGAGAGGCTCTTACAGCGCGCGCGCACACCTGACTCATCTGCGCTTAACGACTCTTTGTCGAAGACGAAGAAAAGAGAGAGAGGGGGGCAGGAGGAAGAGAGCCGGGAAAACGATCAGCAGTCAATCACTCGAAACGGCTAATTTCTCATTTCGCGCTGGCCGCAAGAGTAGAATAGGACAACAATAATACGGGCACGGGCACGACAATGGGACCGGTCGCTGGCTGGCGCGACCGTTAGGTTATATTCGCGAGCGCGCCGTATAATTCACGCCCACGCTAGTAAGCACGCCTGGCCTCTCTGTATATGCATATGCCTGTGGATGTGAGGGCCTTTATCTGCTTATCTGTTTTCAAAGTCGTTGGCGCGAGCGCCGTGAGAATGTGTCTGTTGCCGAGTCGAGCTGTGCCTACTACAAATGACTGGGGGATAACAATTGAATTCTAATATTCAGGGTTGGTCTATTGTTGACTGTGCTCGTAAGCTGTCATATTTATAACCTGGTTTTTTTGCTTTTGAGTTTTTTGTTAGATTTATGGTGTGAGCGGAAAAATTATGCGCACAAAGTAATTGCAGCTAAATCTTTGGATTGAATCAAGGTTAATACGAAAATAAATACAACTTTTTTGTAACGACTATTGAACATTTATTTATTTCATTACAATTCTTCGTCTACATTGAATAAAATCTTATTCACTGCTCCACTAATTACCTTATCTATTGAAAAAATCATTACACCTATACTTTCCCAATCACAAAAAAACAAGACCAATTCCTTATCGACCTCTCCCAGAAAAGAAAAAACCAAGCCCCCCAACACCTCGTAAAAAGTGACACTTTTCACTCTCATTAGAGCCGCGCTCCCTTTTGTCCCAGCTATCTCTCTAGCCCGGCATTTTTCCGCTCACCTTACAACCTCTTATCTCCATCTCTTTTCGCGCGCGATTTTACGGCCGCGCGCTATCACGCTCAATCATTACGAGCGCCGCGGGCGGCCATTATTGCGGCCTCGCTTACAGCCGCGGCTAGATTTTAATTGTTCTCCCGGGCCGGCCGATGCACGAGCCGCGGACACCTGTCACACATATCACGGCCGGCCTCACAATAGCCCCGCGCTCGCGCCGTCCATTGTCAGGGGGCCCCGTGGTATAATTCCCCGGCGCGATGATCGTTGCGAAATTTTCGCGCGAGCCGCAATCGTAAAATTGAATAATTAACTGATATTGTTAGTGTCGGGGGGTTTTTTCTGCTCGGCGGGTATAGGCGAGCGTTTTGAAATGCATACGGCACAGTGGGTACGAGGCTTTATTATAGAGTTTGGAGCGGCCGGCGCGAGCGTTTTAATAGAACGTTATGCGCGCGCGTGTGTTTTTCTTTTTTAATGATATTTTGCACAAGACGCGGAGAGCCTTGCGAAATCTATGACTTAATTGAGCTGCCCGGGCTCTGTATTTGCGTTTCTCCGTGTGTGTATACGCATAGCGCGTATATAGACAGTTGTGCAAGCGGCCTTCCCGAGAAATGTTTATATGTTTTGTAAAATTCGCGCGCTCTTACTAATTAGCGCCATAAGTATAATACTTTATATTTGAGCGGATAGTCCGGCCGAATGGAGTCGTGCAATAATGTATCCAGTTGAATTTCCACTCGCCGCGGCGCGCTGGCCCTTTCACAAAGATCTTTGATGCGCTGCGAGCGGGTGGGTATATGTGAAGGAAGGCAATAAATTTGCATAGCTCGGTAGAACAATTTCAATAGGGAGGTGGGAGAGTGCCGGCTGCGCTAGACTTCGAGGGCTTTCGAGCGCTTGAAAATCCGTGATGAGGGCGATGTTCGCGCGCGATTTTGCTCTGGCGTGGATAAAACGTATCAGCTGACCGTTTGAAAAAAATGATGCGCGATTCGCCATTTGGTTGTGTAGGTGGGTGTATGAGTGTTGAAACTCGGATGTGTTCGCGCGATTGAGTTTTTCTAGTTTTTATGGATCCTGTAGGAAATGGAATTATACCTCGTGACAATATTGTATTAAAAATACGCGTTTCTTAAAAAATTATGCAAAATAATAATTACATTGTTATTAAAATAATGATAATAAATTTTAAATAAAAACACAGTGTACGAGTGCATTAGAAATGATTATAATTTTAAACGTCATTAAATTACATATAATGCTAAGAAAACAAGTATAATTTATGAATAAAATAAACAAATAGAATAAATAAATTTTACTACTTGTTTAATACGTTTTGTTGAATATAAAGACGTTAATACATCACACTATTCTTATCTCTCCACCTAAAATAATATTTAACACTCGCTGTCATCCTCTTTACATTGTCTCCTCCACTCTCCCATAATTCCTCCCAACCCAAGTCACACTCGCCCCCCTCGCCTCCAAAAAACACATTCACCAAAATCCCAAACAAAAAGCACCAAAATCATCGAGCTTGCACCAAACGCCACCGAAAGCAAAAATCTCCCCCTTAATACCTCCTCCAACATCTCTCCGCGAGCGCAGCGCTAAATTATCGCCCTCGCGACGTGGACGAATGTCCCGAAGGCGAGCGCGCGATCGGGGGAGTGCTGCTCTCTCAGCGAGGTTAAAAAGGCGCCCGCGGCGCGCTGGCATAAATTAAGCAGCCGGGAGAGGGCAAATTTACAGCCATTGTCCGCGCCGAGCAATGATCGATTTACAATTTTGCATGCGGCCGAGATCGTCTCGGCGTGTATACACACACACGCCTGGAATTTTAAGCGGAGCGAGTTAACGAGCGCGTCTCGGAGTCGCGTGCGGAGCCGCTTCTTTTTTCCCGCGGGAGAATGCCAAGAGAGAGGCTGTGACATTAGTCTGGGAGGCTTTCAA
>JAPYZA010004228.1:0-13797 GCA_030522685.1 Eupelmus azureus | reverse complement strand
TACCCGCGGCCGATCTATTTCGAAACGGCGTAAACTGAAGGGATCCCGGCAATGCTATTATTGTTTGAAATGAGACTTATTTATTCGCGCTTAATTAGTTGCTCGCAGGGCATATTTATTAGGCCAGCGTATTTTGGTCTTTCTGAATGGCTAAACTCCTCGCTCTAACGGCCCATTGTGCTAAAGACAATATTGTTCAATAAACGTCAGAGCCCGAGTTTGTCTAATTGCGCGAATAGTTAGTTAGCCCGGCTCGCTCGGGGCAATATCTAAAATTGAATAGCGGTTAGATGAATCTGACAAGCCGGCATGGCGAAAGCGCGGAATGCAAAAGGAAACGCGCGGGCCGCAGAGCTCGGGGAAACTACAAATAAAAAGGACTCGACAAAGGCAACTATTTATAATCGACCAAGATTTTGGCTCCGGGGACCCGCGCGCCTCTCATAAATATAAACTACCGGCCGAGGCGCGCGCGCGGCGGTGGTTGCTTTGTAAGTGCAATAAGATCGTTTCCGGTGTAATTTCTCATTTCGCGCGCGCCTAAAGTAGGAATTAATGACGGTCAACGCCTGCGCGGCTAGCTGCGATAAAATACTTTTTAGCGGGCTGTTGTGAGAGCGGAGATGTATAGTTGCTAAAATCGTTGATTATCGGATTTTTTAGAATTAATTTTTGCGCGTAAATGTGAGATTGAAAATTTTTGCGCACTTTATGTTTTAATGCATTTATTATGCGAGCGTTAAAGGCACGTTTTCGTAATGAATTTATGCAATATTTGTAAAAGTATAAACGTAAATAAAGAGCTGATAAACCTGTAAAGCGTACATCGGCTCGGGTATTACGCGGCGCGCAATGACAAAGTATTAATAAATAATCAACAAAATGAGCAATAAAAATAAAAGTGCCCGCGCGATAAATTATTCGCCAATAAAATATTAATCCGCAAACGTTAAAATACAATCAATAACACTACAATATAAAACTCCCATTTAAATACTCAACATGATTTTTTCCCCTTCCCCACCACTGGACTCTAATACATGTGGTCACCGGAACTTTCTTTCTCGCATAACGCGAAGAGAGCACACCACGCTGAGCACCAGGGGACACCGAGCGAGGGAAAGTCCAGAGTAAGGGGGGGAGCGGAGATTCGCGAGTGAATGCGCGCGTGTCTAAATCCGTCCCCGGGTGCATCTTAGCTTAGCGCGTATAACTGCAGAGAGAAAGAGAGAGAGAGAGAGAGAGAAGCTGGGTGCTCGCAAAAGCAGAGCGTTTTCACTGGCGACTCATTCATGAAGCGGAGTAGGGAGAGAGAGAAAGAGCTGCAAAGCGAAGGCAAAGACAGCGCGCCGGAAATGCTCGCGCGAGCCAATGTTCATTCACAAGCGAGCTGCTCTCCTCTCTCTCTCGTTGTTTTGTTTTTAAGCTCCTCTTCTTCCTCTTGGCGGGCGACGTCGCTGCGCGCTGTCCAGAAACGGGAGCAAAACGGCGCAGCGCGCGCATAAATCTCCGGCTCTCTCCTCCCACTATACGGCCTTTCTTTTCGTCCTCTCCTCTCGGCTATATACGCGAGCGCGCCCGAGCCTAGCTCTTTCATTACCGAGGGAGAGAGAGAGAGTACACCCACTACCGAGGCGCGCTGCTACACGAGAGCCCGAGAGGGGCTCATTGTTCTTTTCTGCAGAGGCAACTAGCGGCGACGAGAATAGAATGACGTTTTCCCTGCGACTATCTTCGCGGTATTGCGGATGTCGACTTAAGACGAAAATGAATCTCGTTACGCGGCTCTCTCGTGCTAGCGCGCGAGCCTCTTGCTGGCTGCTTGCGAGCCGGAGTGCGGCCGAGCGGTTCCCTCTTGGGGATTCGATGTGCTGAGCTTCAATGTGTGTATGTGTAATAATTATTATTATGCCATCCATGCCGCTTTACTGTTATTGCTCTGGGAAAACTGACTTGTTTTGTGTTATCATTTTATTGAAACAGTCAGGCAATTTTTATTTTAATTCAAATAAAATTTTTTTACAGTAATTAAAGGTATGTAAAAGGTAAAGTAAATTTCTCTTCCCTCCAAATTATTTTGTTCAAGTTATTTCATTAGTCTAGTTGCTCGCATACAAAAAAGAACGTATAGACCTAATCCATCAGTTAGGGCAGAATTAACCCCTTAAATTCATCTAAATTGCGATTATAGCTTCCTATATGTACATGTGTAAGATAATATTACAAAATAATTTTATGAAACGTTATAAATATATTTAGAAATACATATCAAAAGTTACAATTTCATGTTAAGGTTTCATAATAAGTGTACAGGACAAATTGGCTATTAATAAAAAAATCTAATTCATTTTGTTCTTATTAATTTGTCCTTGTTTTTCTAAATCCTAAAAAAGATATTTATTAAGTTATCAGATGATTAAACCTATTATAAGACTTGTCGTAAAAGATGAATTTGCTCCACCGTCTCCCTCTTATTTCAAAATTCATTAGCATAATAATTGTAATTAAAAGTACTCATACTACTTTTACCTACAAATTTCTAAATTATCAAGATAAAGAAAAAAACAGCAACCAGAATGAAACACGACTATATCAGCACCAGCATTCTATTTAAAACACTACAACAACACGCAGCCACTTTAAAGGATTTAGAGTGAGAAAAAAATGCCTCTCCCCTTTGCCGCTCTTCCTTTATTGGTTTTCGGCTTCCCTTTGGGGCTTTGGTCATGCACCGCGTATTATCGGCCCGGGATTAAAAAGAGCGCCGTGAAAAATATACGTCGGCCTAATATACACCGCGCCGGCTCAGGAAAAGGGCGGGGAGGAAAAATTTTTATAGCTCTATATCGGAGGGGGCGCGCTCAGCTCCGGCTTCTTTTTTGACTTTCGGCGTTTGCCGGCGAGCGCGCGGGCGCTCGTAAAGCCTAGTTTATGCCTTCCTACTTCAATGGGATTGATGAAATTATGAAGGAGGACGTGACACACCTAGAGAGGATCGGGACTCTATATGGCGTGCGACGCCTGTATTTTTGATTTAATATGCAAGCCGGACATTCCAGGGGTTGGACTTTTTTATGCTTGTTGGCTGGGAGTGTGATAGTTGTAGGACTTTGAAGGGAAAAGTCAAAGTCTTGAGGGTTGACACTCGTGATTCATTTGATTAGTCGTGTATCAAAATAAACTTTATATGAGATTTATTTTGCTAGCTGTTTTTAGGTTAGACCACATGTGCATTTTTAATTATGAAGCAGATCCACCCTCTGATGTTAAAAATTCCAAAACGGAATAATTTTAACCAGTGCAATTCCATAAAAAAGAAACGAAATTTAACAATGAAATATTATTTGACTTACAGTAGTCCAGTAAGTAACATCACACGCAGCAACAACGCGCGAAGAAAGCGCAACAAGGAGGAAGCCGTTACTCTAAAAGAAACCAAGCAAAACCCAGCGCGCGCGGCATCTCCGTGCCTCCAGCCATGTAACTCATATCCCTCGTATACTTCGATTTTCCCCGCGAGCCGAAACACGCTCGTGCTTATATACCCTCCGCGCGCTGACCCTTTGCCCGCTCTCTCTTGAGCTTTTCTATAAGTAACGCGCGCTGCGGATCAAGCTCTCGCGATATCTGCGCTCGCGTCAGGCGCTAGTATAGTCCCCCATCCGTAAGCTCGCGCGCGCACAGGAAACGCGAATATTCTTGGTCGGGCTAGTATAGCGAGCGGTCCACATTTCGAGCGCTGCTACTCGTTCATCTCGCTGCGCTGCCGGCTCTTCCATAATGTCGCATCTTCCGGTGGGCTTCCTGGAAAAGCGCGAGGCAGGAAAGCGACGTTGCGGCACGCTGCCATTCTTCTCAATTATGGGGAGCCGGGGGACGGCTGATGGAATGATTGTTGATGAGAGTGAGGCTGGGAGAGGATTGCTGGGTGGTGATGAGCTGCTATTTATAGGGTTTCGTGGGTTTTGATTTAGGTTTAGGTTGTGCCTGATAACACATTTTTTTATTTATTGTCTTAGGCAGTTTTATCTATAGATATATGTAAATTTATTTTTCGTAATATTGATGTTTAAAAAGCATGCATAAGGTTCAGGCGTACTTTCGAACGATAAACCTGTATTTTTCATCGCTTGCATATTTTTCTGCAATAAAAGTTATCGTGTCGACAAGTTTAATGCAAAATTTCCATTTCCACGGCTACTTCGTAAATTTCCTTTTTATCAAACTCCTCATTAAATTCACTACTACTCGAAACTACTTTCACACCTTGAGGTGAAAATTTATCAAGCTACTTTGTCACCGTTATCGCATACCTAAATGAAATCCTCCTCTCCAATAAGTTCAATCTCCTCCTTTCACTATAGTTATGTAAATTCTTGACTTCTGCATCATGAAAAAGAATTGGTACTGACTCATCAGTACATTAGTCATATATGTACCAATTTGCTCAAGATGTCGATTATCCGTCACGTTAGTGCAATTCTTAACGTCAGCAGCTACCGTTTCGTAAGTAGTTGTCAAACGAAGAGGTAAGCGGCCAGCAGCTGGTCTCATCTTTTCTTCCTCGAAAGCCAACCAACAATCCTGTAACCAATGCCATGATTCCAGATGTGTCTTCTGCACTCCCACGTCACACTAACTCTAAAACAAAAAAGTAAGAGTCCGCAACCACAATCCCGCACGTCTGAATGAAAAGCACCAGAAGTGGGAGGGCGAGAGCAAAAGAAAAAGGTGGGGATCGGGCGCGGGAGCTGATGATACCATTGGCCGCTTATAGTATGCTGATTAGTTTCCGCAGCGTGCCATTAGTCGGAGGTAAGTGGCAGGTAGCGGGCCGCGCCGACACTGAGTTACGAGAGCGCCAACGACTGGCATTTTGCGCGGCCCGCTCGCTGTACACGCGTACACATACCTGTGCATACACACACGCAAGAGCGTAGAGAGCGCGAGCAGTAATAATTCACGCGCACGAGCGAGCTCTCGTTATCCTTTTTTTTCCGCTCGCTCCATTATCTGCTCGTCTTTTTCACCTATACGGCTTGGCCTCCTTGTAAACGAAGCGATTTTATCATCGGCCGAGATCGCCGCCGCGTATAGCCCCTTCTCCGATGTGTAATGTCCATGCAGGCGTGTAACGAGCGCGGAAAAACGAATTCGACGCCCGAGACGAGGCCCTGACGTTTAATTACATAAGCCCCGTAATTTATCGTTCGAAATGTAAATATTGGCCGAGCGCCGCCGGAGCGCGCTCTGGTTGTGGGATGGAAAGCGCGCGGAAAATAAAGGAGAGGAGCGTAGCTTTTTGCCCCGGCGCTTGTAGTCTTGTTTAAGAGGAGGCGAATCTTTGGATTGCGAGCGGGAAAAATCGATGCGCGCTGCGGATGGTTATTTATTAGTCGCGCCGGGACTGTAGCTTGATGGAGCAGCTTGGGGTTTTTTTTAGGTTTATCTGGAGCGCCGGCGTGCTGATCTTGTAGAATGCTCGTGAAGTTTTTCGAAAAAAAGATTTTTATTCTCGAGAGGACAGTTTGTTGTGATTACAAAATAGACGTTTAGAAGCTCGTGTAGCTTATTTTCACGGCGGTGTAAGCATACGTTGCAAACACGTTTAAAAATAATATTAAAAGGATTGCTGGTGTACTGTAATATAGTCTTAACAGTAAACCTAGCTCGGAATCCAAACCTTTCAATAACTTATTACTCCTCTTTATCTATTTCTTACACTCTTCCAAATCATAACTACACACACAGATAAATTTTCTAAGTATATACCTCACCCAAACCGGAAACGCAATTGAAGCTGCAACAAAACGATCCTTTTGTCAAAGAAAGCCTGACAGCATCTCTTTACCCGCTTGTCACGCGGACGAATCGAGCTCGAGCATAACGCGAAGCGAGCCACACAGCTCCCCGCGCCCCGCACGCATAGCCGAGTTATTTTCACGTTCATCGTAATGCAATACAAAATCAACTAGCCGCGCGCGCTATGCTCTCCATGCCAGAATATTCTCGCTTACTCTCGGCGCTATTCCCGAGAATAAAAAGATTACGCGCTTCCCTCTCCTCTGCCCGGCGCGCGCTCTCGCAATTTTACGCGCCAGCGTGTGTAAAAGGAGAGACCGGAGGGTTCTAATTTCGACATTATCTTTCATAATTTAAAGGTTTGTTTCTCTCGCTCGGCTGTTCGTCTTTGACTTTGCCGAAGCGCGGCTCTCGTTCATTTACTTACCCAGTCGCCCAGCTCCGTTTGTTGTTTCTCCTACTCTTTTTTCCCCGGGGTTTCATTCGCCTGGGAGGAAATGATCTGCTTGCTTTCTTTCCGAGAACGAATGTCAAACTAAATATCAATTAATTTTTTCTACGTGCCGGCTCTTGCGCACTTTCTTTTACGGAGATCCGAACAAAGTTTCGTTTGGCAAAGAGAGGAATGAAATTGATGTAAGCTATTCTTAATGCGAAGGGCAAGGCGGTTGTGTAAATACGTTGTGTTTTTCAAAAGAAAATTAAACGTTTGAAATTATTAATAATGAACAATTGGCACAGTTACTAATTATTAAAAAAAAATACCAGCAAAAAGCTTCTTTTTAATTACAGTACCCAAACCACCCCCCACACAGCCCACCCTGACCTAAACCCATCAAAAAAACCACTCTCCACCCAGATACATAAAAGAAAAAATATTCATCAGACACCTCCAACCTCGGCAAGCTCCTCTCCACCCTATCCATATAATAATTCGCCCAAGCCATTCTCCTTTCCCGCAGAGCGATCCGCAGAGCGGCGAGTCCCCGGCGCATGCGCGCGGCAGCTGACAAAGGAAGCATCCGCGGGGAGCGCGAGACAGGTTGCTAGGAGCTCGCCCCCGAGGAGGAGACGACGAGAGGAGACAGTGGGGCGCTCGCGTGGGCGGCGGCGCAGGTTTGTCGGAGAGAGGACATGAAAGGGATGCGCCGACGCCATTCTCGCACCACTACCTAGCTCTCCCTCTGTCTTCCCACCCCTTCCACTGCTCCGCGCTCTACCCCTTTTGCCTCTCCTATATACGTGCTCTCTTGCGGCGAGCTGTCTTCTTGCCCCCCACCCCACGCGGCATTGGAAATTCGATTGTATATGAATTCGTAAAGTAGCCGCGAGTCTTTATTTTCAGGAAGAATGAATTTTATCTTGTTGAAATATACAGGAGAGCGCGAGGCAGTCGGAGAGCTTTTTTGGCGCGCGGAGAGCTTTTTACCTATGTAAGGCCGGCGCTCTCGGATTTGTCAAGCGCGCCGGGTTATACAGATGGGAAGATCGTCGCGCAGCTGGCCCTGGATATACAACGACGCGCGCGCTCTAGCCGTAGTACGTGCGCCTGAATTATTTATACGAGGGTCAGTGTTGTAAAGCGCGAGCGCGCAAGCACCGGCGTTGTAGAGATTCGTGCTCTGTGTGTCCGGCGAGAAGGAAGCGAGAGCTCTGCTTTATTTTTACTATGAATACCTGAGATAAAGGCGCGCGTGCTTCTGTGTTAGAAATTGTTGGTGGGGATTTTAGATGGGTGGGTTTTGTTGGTTTTTGTTTTATTGTTTTGATTTTTAATATGCGGTTTAGTGGAAGTGTATTAACTTTGTAAATTAACTTGTTATTTTGTTTTTATTACTCGTTGATGAAAGACACTTAGTGATCACTTTCTGATGAGAAAGCTTGTTAACGCGAAGCAATTCTCACATGTCGCCGAATATTATTAAAAGTACACTTATCCAGCAGCGCATGAATAATGGACAGCTCTCTGCTTTTCCATACACTTCGCTCGCGAAGTACGTCGTACGCACGTAGCCGTCGTATAAGGTCAGCCTTCAATATTTATACTTCTTCATGAAGCTACTTGTGCGCGATGCCCTCGCAGCTGTAATTCTAGACACGCTCCCGTGCGAGGCGAGCTTGAATTATTTAATACATATAATGGCCGTTAAGAGCTTCGCGCGAGCCATTATGGATGCACATTTGGCATTGCTGCGGTCCAGCCCTATATAAGCGCGCCTCTCCTCATCCTCGTTTCTCGTTCTCGTTCTCGTTTGTAGCTAAGCGCGCTCCTTTACGTGTACGCTTGCTTGCACACGCGGAAGAGGCTTATTAGCGCCTCTTGGGTTGTTCTCTGCCGATGCGTTTTGCTGTGGATTTGAAAGTCTTGTTTATTACTTTGGGGCTCTAGATGTAAGGTTTAGAGCTTTTGGTTGTACTTGGGATTGCTTTTTAATTTAGATTGTCGGGAGAGATTTAATGCGAAATTGTCACAAAGCGGCAGTCTCGTTTATAGTAATGTAAAATTTTGTTCTACGCAGTAATATTAGTATTAATTCGTGAAATTTAAAAACGTTATTAAGTGCATGCATTTTTGAGGATAAAGAGAATAATAAAATGTTTTTAAATTACATAAAGAGCGATAGAATAAGCTCGAGCGTAAACCTTTTAACAAAATAATCTTCACCTCAGAAACAGACCTATCGCAACTCATATTGAAAAATTCTATTTAAACCAAGCTTTCCCATACGCATATCACTGATTTCCATTTCTTCTTTATGTTCCAGGTGAGTTAACCCATATGATTACCACTAAAGCATCATTTATCACGTAAGTCCAGCGCAACCTCCTTTAATTAACGCTCATTCAGATCGCACCGCCGCGACAAAGAGTCACCTGAAAAGCGGAACAAGCGCGCGAAGCGCATTTAAATTCGCTGCATAAAGCGTCGGATATAGACGACGGAGATAGAATAAGTTTGACGTCAGCCAAGCTCGCTGCTTCTGCGTCCCTTTTGCTGTTATATTCGCCTGCCTCCGCGCGTCAATTTCACTTTTCGACATATGCTTATGTGCTAGAGGCGTGTATATATGCGCTGTAGCCGAGGCAATTTCAAAAGCATGCGACGATTTCGCGATGACGAAACGGACTCGAATCGTTACCAGCTGACGTCAATAATGGCCGTTTTGTATAAGCGTATTTTTGCGCGCCTGCAGAGAGAGATCTGGTGTATTAATTAAAAGGTATATTCTCGGGAGATTTCGTTGAGTCTGTGTCGGCGCGCCGCACGCTCGGCCTGTGTATTATAGTTCGATGCGCGCGTATAAGCGAGATATGCATATTTTTCCATACATTAGACTCCGCGCATGTAAATAGTGCCTATTATTATGATTTGAATAAAAGAACTCGAGAGCGTAAGTTTATTTATGTACTGTTTTTGTCGGGCCGCGCGGGAATCGATTAGCCTATAGAAAGCAATAATCAAGCAATAAAAGTGTACAGGCCTCGAGATTGTACATTAATCGAAGGATATTTGGAGCTTGTTTTAAAATACGGCTGTGTATTATGAAGATTTTATTTATCAATAAATCGTTCTAGTATTTTTATTTAAAAAATTTTAAATATCTAGCTTATAAGGCTTTTAAAGTTGGAATAATTATATTAATGTATAATATAATTTTGTTTCAAATATCATATTATTTAAAACTACAGAATATATAATATAATTTCATATTAAAAAAGCCAAATTATAAACTGTTATGAAATACATGTAACTTGTTAACTTTTGTAAGAATATTATTATAATTTATCTGTGTCAAAAATTCAATACTATTTCAATAATTGAATCCACCTAATTAAAATTTTAATCTGCTAATTTTTCATAACATTTTTACAAATTAAAATAATATCGTTATCAAATTATAAAATAACTTAATTTTTAATAAAAAATAAATTAAAAAATACAATTTATATTAATTAGACTTTTTCCAATTTTAGAAATAAATTTTAAAAAATTAATAAATAACAATCTTCTTCTTTCTTCTCTCTATAATAACAAACTATTTATATAAGCAAGTCCAATCAAAAACAAAACATCAAATCCAGCCCATAAAAAATGTAGAAAAAAAAACCAACCATAGAACAGCATAAAAATCAGAAACAAAGTGTCAAGGTCACGAGTAGGCCAAATACCAGGGCAAAGTTCCGTTGTGTTCTCCGTTCGCAGTCACAGGCACTTGCGCCCGCGCAGGTGAGTCGCTCTCCTCTCTCTCTCTCGTTCGCTTTGCGCGCGGAGTCGAATAAGGGGGTGTGGGCGGCGGCCGCGTCGGACAAAGGCGCGCCGCTTCCGCGCGAACAATGAGCATTGTGATTTGCGCGCGGCTGTAGCCCGGCCTCGATCCCCATTGGCTGCTCGCTCCTCTCGTCCTTCCCGCTCAGCCGCCCCCGGCCCCATTGGTATATGTGCGCGGCGGGGGTGGTTGCGCCGCCTACGCCGCACCGCGCGCCGAGACAATAAACAATGCGCGCGCCCGAGCTTCCGATATACATATACCTGCGCCTGCCTGCAGCCGCGAGCTCGCTACGTCGATGGGGGCGCTATGTGCTCTCTTGCCTCGATATATATCCGCTTCGGAGGATCGATCGCTATGCGCGCGGCCCGCGGGAATTCGCTCGTCTGTATATGTGTATGTATAGGCGTGGAGACAGAGCTGTGCTACGCTGCTGGGATATTGATTTTTTGCGATTAACCGGGCGTATTTGATTATTTGTTTGGACGCGCGCTGCGTTTGTGCAGGAGTTCGTTTTGTAGCTGCTCCGCTCGGCGCTGCGGATGAATAATTTCGATGGCTGCTGATGGGATTGCAGCTGCTGACTGATAACGAAAAGTAATGTGGATAATTAATAGCCTCATGTTAATGCTGATGAATTTTTGTTCGGAAGGGATGGAAATACTTTTGGAATTGAGAAGTAGGTTGATAATTTTTTTCATCTTTTTCGTGCTAATGTAAAGAAAAATCAATCCAATAAAGATTATTATTATATGATCCAATGAGAAGAAAAATACAATTGCCAAATCACTGACACTTGAATTCCTTATACTTCATTAATCATTCTAAAAGAAATATGTATTAGATCGGTTTTAGCTATACGAAATAGGTCATAACTAAGCGAGGGTCATAAATGTCAAGTTTATTAATACTGAAATTCGCTAAAGGAAAGTTGCCCATTCAAGCCCGCCTCCCAATCCCTGGCCACTATGAGTTTCTCACCTCTTCCATTAGAATGGCGACATCCAAAGTGCGTTTCCTGGCGCGCATCGTACTGCTATAGAACATTTATTTCGCAGCCGATAATATTGTAATACTGGAAATTTATAAGACACTTTTCAAAGAAGTAAACCAAATTTGAGAATTTAATTCTAAACTGAATGGTAAAACGTTACAGCCAAAATAGTTATATATAGGCAATCAGAAGTTAAAAGGTCAAACATCTAATGACATTTTATATATTGTAAATATTGCAAATGTTCATGAATATGCAAAAGTTATGGTGGATTATCAATTTTAGTAAAAGAGAAAAAAATATGAATTTGCAGTTTTGAAGACAGGACCGGTATCTCTATTTATTGTGATTGTGTAGTGTATATTATATAACATAATTTACATATTTAGATTCTTGAGAAGATAATATAAATCTAAGTAAAAACGTAAATTTTTACGAGGATCTATAGTCATTAATAAAATCCGAATTTACGCATTCAAACCCTCTTTACTTAGTATCTTTACTTGAGGCTGTTTTTTTATTTTGAAGCTACGTAGATATTTTTATCTTAGTATTAGGTCAACATTTATGACTATTTGTACGGATGTAAAAATTACTTGATTAACAGACGATATCACCTTAATTTTGAGCACAAAATCTTTATTCTTCTCTTTGTAACTGAATCATTATTAGTTTAATCCTTTAAGACAATGTTGCATATAAGAAAACATAATTTCAGATATAATAAAGTAAATGATAAAATTAGCTATTTAAATTCCTAATAAGAACCAACTGTTTCTTCCTTTTCCATAACCCAAGCTTAATTAAAAAAATAGTGCTACTTAAAGTATTTCCAACCGTAGATTAAATTTATAAATAAATATTTGTTACTTGTCCCTAAAATTATATTGTAAAATCAAGTTTCAATATACACTTTCTGTTAACATAGGCCAAAAGACATTTGACATTTATTTCACTACCAAGCCAAAATATTAAACATATTTTTGCAATAAAAGAAAAAACATCATTAACAAATAATATCACCTTAAAATTTTTCCAACATTTTTTTGAGCATTTCAAAAATGTATTACGAGTAGCTGTGTTACACTTTAAAAATATAATTAGTTTGTCTGAAACATGTGAATATGTGAATATTCAATATATAAGTCTATGTAAATATGAAGTTAACAAAAATTGCGATGTGTAATGCAGAAATTCCTGGTTGTAATTATTAAAACATTACTAGATTTATTACAATTTTGGCGGTCTTCAACCCTAAATCGTTGTTATAAGTACTAAAAATTTTCTTTAATATTGAATTAAAGGAAAAATAATAAATAAAACTGGAAAAGACATTTTTATTATAATTACATTTTATCGTTTTTGAACAAAAAAATGCTCATTATATTTTATTACTATGTTAAATTTCTGGCATTAATAATGAAATTGTATATTTGAACTTATACACTGCGTCATTGAAATATCTTACCTATAAAAACTCGTATCGTCCTTACATCTTATATCTCGTCTAAAAAACTGCTTACATTACATTGATATTTACGTTTTATATTATTACATAAAAGTATTATCTTGTCGAACTGTTTTTATACAATATAATAAATTTTGAAGAAGTAAATATAATTAGCTATAGGTAATTTCGATATTAGAAATCGGACTTCTCCAACTCCTTCACAAGAAACAACGGTCTCAACTTTTCTATCCGCCATAACCCTTGTGATATGAATAGTCACTCATGATAGGGAACTATGACATAAACGCTATTTAAAGAAAAAAATATATTTAGCGATCAAAATATTTAAACTTCAAATTTTATTTAATTAAAAATAAAAAAAATATATCTTCTATTGTCTACTGAAAAAAACTGATTTTGATTGAAAGAATTGGTCATTAATATTACATAATATTTCCAAATCGTGTACTCAATATAATTTATGTCTTCAAAGGTTTATACCATTCTAATGAGTCAAATTTGAGTATAGGTTTATTTGGTGAGCGTATCACGCAGGAATACTAAAATTGTAATTAAAATTTCACAAATATATCAACAGGTTGATATTAGTAATAAAAACATGTTTTTATTGGCTATAACTGCTTATTGAAGAGTGAAATAGTTTTTAACATGAAAAGTTTTATTGAAGTGCTTTCCATAAATCTGTAGATCAAAGGAAATAAAAAATACAGGCGATTTTCTTTCACGCATTTTTGTGAATTTTCGTGAGGTATATAAAAAAATTTAAGAGTTAGCCATACTTCATTTGAAATAATAAATCTATTCTAGTTCTCATTTAGTAACTGATTTTTTAATGCGACTAAGACTAAACGAACTCTCAAAATACGTATTTAAAATGTAATTATTGTTTTGCTCGTGCATTTCAAAGATAATAAATCAGGAAATTATAAATAATATTCGAGACAACCTTGCTCACAATAATTTACTCAAAATAAAGCATTCCCACTGTAATTACAAAACAAAGCCTCGAAAAAGGCAGCTCCCATCCGCAAGTCCCAGGAGAGACTCCGCTCTTGTATAAACTCGCATTTATTCGTCGCAAAACGGAACTCCGACGATAAAGTAAAGGCCACATATATATATCTCGATCGCAGTGGGAAGCCATGGCTACAAAAGCAAGAGACACAGCTCGGTCCGGAAGCGCAGGAGGAGGAGGAGGAAGAAGCAGAAGAAGAAGAAGGCGACAGCAGAGAGCCATCGTCGCAATGTGCGCAGAGAGAGAG
>JAPYZA010004227.1:0-14547 GCA_030522685.1 Eupelmus azureus | reverse complement strand
TGTTGTTAATTATAACGTTCAAGATTTTAATAACCTTTAGAGTACATAGTTTATTTTGGACAGATGTTAGAATAAAAATTTGTGAAGGTTTAAAATGTTTCTTATCTTTAAACTAAGATAGAAGATTCAAATTCTGGTACCGTAGGTATGAATTAGTATCTAGAATGAGTTATTTTTTTAATGTTCAACCTTGTTATACAAAATAAATTAATCTCTAAATAATAGAATAATAGAATTTTCAAAAATCAGCCTCGAAGATGATCCTAAATTATATCGATAACTCATTCAGACTCTGGTAAGATCCCAATTACATTAAAAATTAGGATCTAAAAAAGCTCTACACTCTCTACCTCCCCAACGTCACTTTCTCAACCCCGATCGTCCTTGCAAAATTCGCCACCCTACAAAAGACCACACACCATCACCCAGCCATTTTCACCAGCGTTCCCTCGCCTCCTCAAAAACGTCCCCCAGAAAACAACAGCAACGCAGCGCAAAGGACTCGCCTCGCCTCCTCAAAAACGTCCCCCAGAAAACAACAGCAACGCAGCGCAAAGGACTCGCGCACAAAAGCATCTCAACGCGCGTACAGACCGACAAAGTCAGCGTCATAAGTGGAGGCTGCGCCTCTCTTTGAAAGCGACCGCTGCCAACACTTGTCCGCTTGCGTACATGCAGGTACAAGTGCGCCGAGCGGAAAAGGCATAGAGCGGCCCGATCCGACACGCTTCTATATCTGATCGTCACGCTTCTTTCCTCGGCTCGCAAGAAGCGCCAAATTGGCCCTTCTTACCCGAGCAGCAGCCTCCGCTCTTGTGGCTACTTTCGCCTCGCGCTTCTTTATTCTCCGCCTCGCTTTCGCGCGAGCTGATGCCACTAGGAAGATACGTCTCGGCCACGTGTGCGGCGAATTCAGAGTGGAGATGAGGCGACGCGCTTTGAAATGTGGATAATGCGAGCGTTTCGCGCTGGGTGGGGATTGGCTGCTTGATTTTTCTTTTCGTTAATGGAGACAGTTTTTTTGGTGGTAATGTGGTTTAAGGATATTTATTTTGAACTGGTATTATGTTAGCTTTTGGTATCTTGGATTTCTAATGCATTTTAGCGTGTTCACTTTAAAAGTTGTTAGTTATTTAATATCGAAATTACATATGATTTCTAAAATAGTTATTAGTGGTAATAAAGAAAATTGTTTTCGTCGAGTACGAGGAGAATCATAATGTGGAATTTTAAATTTTAAAAACCTTAAGCTCAGTATGTAATCTTTAATAATACAGAATTTTTTCAAAAATTCTATACAGTAGAAACGTAAGAATTTCCCAGACGACGATTAATTATTTTCACAGAACTTCGCTAATAGCCATAAATTAACTCTCTGAATTCCTTGAAGTTAGTACGCTGTCGCTTCAACCTCTCGTATAAAACTCCATCTTCACTCAAGGAATCTTCATCATCCAGAGCAATTTTCCATCAAACCAACACTACCACACAGACACTCCACCTTAAAACCGATCCTCCCAGCGAATCTCACTACCACATCCCCAATCCAAACATAAAACCCAAAAAGACAATTTCCGCATTTCGTACCCGTCACCACCACATCCGATAATCTCCGGATCCAGCGACGGCGAATGCCGGACTAATTACCCACTCGGCGAAACCGACGGACATTGTTGGGGCCCCGGCCTCACGCGAGCCCCCCACGGGAAAACGGGGGCACTCGGAATCGCGTGAAACAACGCGCGAGAAAAACGGCCGGGCAGCTGCTGCGACGTCCTGTAACATAATTAGCCAGCGGCGTCCTTTGATACAACGGGCAGGCTCGATTTTATATACGAGCGATTTCCTTTTTTGGTAGATTACTGCGATCGCTTCTTACTCCAGCTCGCCGCTCCGTCCGAATGTCTTAACTGCCCGGTTTTATACATCGCGAGCGATGTATTTGCGGCAAAAGTAACGGCAGGCGAATCTAAGCTTTGGGAATGACTGAAAAGTGCGTTCCAGGAACAATCACACACGCAGCTAGCATAATCTTATAACATTTTACAATCTTGCAATAAGAACAAAGTGAGCGCGCCACTTAAGTAACGCGCGCAACAATCCAATATGTAATAGCGGAAGCGATTGTTCATTACCACGTACGCAATGCGCTCGGCCGATGGTCCATAAAATCTCGACTGCAGCTCGCGCGAACGCGCTCCTAGAAATTACGCATAGCCGAGCGGCGGTCCGCTGCATTTGGGTTAATCGCTTTAACTGCGCGTGTTTTTCGTACCAGTTTCAGCCGCGCCGATCTCATTCGAAACAATATCCAAATCCCTCGGCGCGCATTCAATACGATAATGAAGCCGCTGTCCCATAAATTACTCCGAGCGCTCTAGCCCAATAAATTACAGGCGCTGCTGAACGATAGAGCGGCCAAAAGCCGCTTTAGCATTTACATCTTTCAGCGTTACGTCAAATCGCCCGACGATTTCACCTCGCGTATGTATGGTCTAACCTGCAGGTATCCTCGCGCGTAGACCGCGAAACGCGCGCGAGAGGCACAAAAGAAAATTTTCATTACGCTCGGGCGCTATTTCCTTTATTATTCCGGAAAATTGCGGGAGCCGCGTTGCGCAACGTTGGAAGATTTATCGCGGCTTTGTCGATGCGAGAGCGGCTGACGGACGGCTTGATTGGCCATTTAATTGCGCTGCGGGCTTTATAATTGCTCTATTTTACACGGCGCGAGCGGCGATTGCGTGAAAATTTTCGAGTTGCGAGAGAGAGAGAAAGAGAGAGAGGAGCAATGGCTTTCCGCGGCTTGCGGAGAGAGGAGGCTAATAGAGAGAATCGTAGAGGCGATGCAGTGAAAGGGTATTTTGTGGAGAAGAGACGCGGCAATTTGCGTCGACTTTCGCGGTGAACTTTTCTTCGGTTTTTTTTTTATGGATGGGGACTGAAGCTAATGATGAGTCTTACTTCACTAGTACTGTAAGTAATGGAATTTTAATAAACAGAATGTAAGGTTGAAGTTTAGGAATGTGCAGCTGGTTATTAATAATTTATTATTTCTTTTAGTTTTTAATCATTGTAGGTTGTAATTTCAGCTGTACTTTCACTATCTATTACTTTTATCTAAATGCTTTCTGCATTAAATGGTTAAACAATTAGTAGAATTATTAAAAGATGATTAGTTACATCTTGTGTTATTTTCTAAATAACGTTTACATTTTTTTTTAACGAAACAATAATTTTAGATTTCAAATTTCTGTTGAAGATTATAAATGATAATATTGTAATAAAATACTTATTATTGTAAAAAATAAAATTGAATTATCTTTATTACTATAAACTATTTAGAATATAATATAAATTTATATTTGTTTCAACGTGGTGAATAATATTTTAAATGCAATATCTCAAAGTGCGCATTTCAAATATTATATTTTTATTAAAAGTATTTTGTATTTAAAAACATACGTATTTGCCCATCACTGATTTCAATAATGACTGATGACGTAAAAAAGCTTGCATAGTTTCAACAACTTCCTAGTGAATGCCGTATATTTGTGCGTCCTAGTCTGTTCATTCGAAAAAGTGCACTAATTGAAAAAGTGAAGTCTAAGCGCATTCGTCACGGCGCCACTTTTTTCTCAGTCTCCCGGCAGTCATTCGCTACGTAACATCCGTAATATATCATCTTACTATTTTCCCCTTTTCTACTTCGCCACGGTAGTCACGTGCATGTTTCGGCGTCGGGCAAAATATAAGAGGAAAAACTCAAATTCCGCGAGTATCTCTCGACGTCGGCGGAGCGTACGTAGTCTGCGCTTGTTGCAAAAATAAAGAGGAATTATCCGCGAATGCCTCCTTCCATACCGCTGCGCATGATTCTCGCATGAGAGATTAACGGCTCGATAAAAACAATAGAGAAATCGTGGAATAAATTAAGGGGACATCCTTTTTTTTGCCTTCTTCGAAGACGCTCGCATCAGTGGCCATTGATCAAATGTGCGAAAAGGAAAATTTTAAGAAATATACAATAAAATTTGTTTTTTTTTTTTTTAATTTTACTTATTTTTTATATTAATATATTTTAAAGAAATATTTTGACTTGATTGAAATCCTAAGCTATTAATGTGCAATAAAAATATAATTTTTTCTTTGGAAAACTTGTGTACCAATTACAGGTACAAGTCTAAACATTTATTTTTATTTACGAAACAATAGTCGTTTAATCAACACGAAACAATATGTATACACATATTTTAATAATATATTATTTCATCTAATTGAATTAAAAAATTAATTTGTCGTTATAATTTGTTCATCTATGAAGATTGTAAGGCTTCAGTGCTAGAAGATTATTGATACTGTCACCTTACACATATTATTTAATAACAAAAATGTGTTGCGTAATAATATTGTAATTTTTTAATACTTTCTTCTAATGCAATTAATATCGTACATATTTCCATGTTAAACATCTTTACTCAAAATTTTTGTTCCTGCTTTTTAACTTTCTCCAATTACCAAAAAACGAATAATAAATACAATAGAAACATAAACTATCGTTATAAATTTTTCATTATCGCAGAATACAATATACGAAGACCTTGCGCACCGACCATTCACGGCTACTCCTTTAAGACTTTCCCCTGGATCCGAACGCCGCAAGTCTCGGTTAAAATAGCGCTTCTCTCACTCTCTGAGCTATAAGTGTATGGTCTGGAAAACTGCCTTTTCACGAGTGCGCGAGACGCGCACAACACGTGCTCGCCATATGGCCGCCCACGCACAAAATAAGCCGCACTTTGATGAGGTAGATGATGAGCAGGCGTTTTCAGCCCGTAAAGAGAGCTGATCGAGACCTTGAATTTTGACGGGGATGCCTTTAATTTACGATGCCGGCGCTATCCTGCCTTTTTAATTGCGTTGGCTCATTTGGAGTTTTGAAGCCAATATAGCCTGGCTATTTTCGTTGCACTAATTTGTTTCATGTTTCTGAACTTGAATGTTATTCTATAATGAGAATTACAAATTACGAGAGCAATAATTTTAACGAAGCACGATATTTTCTATGTATATTCTCAGCCAGTGTTGCTTTATTAATGACGTCCGTATTTTGAAACATATTGCAATTCATGACGTAGATCTTCATATAAAAAATTATCTTTACATAAATTTTACTCTGCTTTCTCTTTATTAAGAATTTTAGATTACAGTTGTCTTTCAATTAATACGCTATTGCTTTGCATTTTACACAAAGAGTCAACAAAATTACTATACGATCGAATCTCAATTTGAATCACTACAGTAGATGCTTTGTTCCTAAAGTTGTACATATTACGGGCTAACTGAAAATTGGACTTAAAGTAATTAAATATATTTCTATCAGCTTTCCAATTTTACTTATTATCTATTCTATATCACCACAAAAACTGAACATTTGATCAAGCGATAAAAACATGCCAATAAATCAATTAAACATCCTGCGGATGGATAAATTTAGCGCATTACGACCTAACAGACATAAAAAAAGCCTGCAGCCATAGACGCTCCACCCTCTCACGGTTTATTAATACAACATGCAGGGCTCGACTTCGTAGCAACGTGTCAGCATTTTGGCGAATGGCCCGGCAGTGACGAGATTTCATTCATGATTTTCAGCTTTTCTTCTTCCGGCGCACAGCGCTAGCTCAACGGGCTCAAATATGCTTTTTGGCTTGTTTTTCCCGGACGCGCCGGGATGTATTTTCGCTTCAAAGCGCGCGTAACCGGAGAACAATAAACCAAGCACCGGCGAAAATGGAAATCGTATTTAATTCGAGCCGGCGATAAATTCACGAGTTTTTGAGAAAAGTCGGACAGAGAGTCGCTTCTTACGAAATCGTTAAAAAATTGTTTCGCACCGATGTTTAAGCCGTAATAACAATATTTAAGCAACGCCAAACATGCCCGAAACGATAAACACATACATTTCCAGACTCGCAGCCCTGCATTACGGTTTCAAAACAATCATCAAGTCCCGAAGCCGCAAACGAACAATTATCAAATAATAACGACGTTTGTCGAAGAGGCGGCCAGAAAAAAAGATCCTCGCACACACAATCAGCGGGGCAGAATAAGGCGATACTGATTTGAAGGGAGATTTCACGTCAATCGCCGCGCCGCGAATTCCTCGAAGATTCTATGCTTTTCCGCGAGCGCGCAGGAAAAAAATTACAGACTCGGCGCGGCACAGCTCGGCAGAAAACAGAAGCACGAGCCGCAATGGAGACAATTGCCGGCCTCTGGCGCACCGCGTGTCTATCGTGCAATATTAGCGCACGTCGAAATTCCACGGGGGAGACGGCGCAGGCTCGAATTATCCGAGAGAAAGTACTTTTGTGGATGGATGGAGTTGAGATGTTTATTGGGATGAGTGATATAATAAATGAAATTTAGGGTTTTCGTTTGCCGGTTCACTGGTTTCCGCTGATTTAGTTTACTTTAATTGGCTTTGCCGTGGTAATCGTACGTGCACTGAATTTTTCTACAATGTATGAAAACTGAAGGAAATAATTTCACGTAAAAAAGTATTTATGGCTTAAAAAAATTGGATGCTGATAAAAAGTAACTTCGTTTCTCAATTGGTACTCCAGTACGCAATCATAAAACTAAATTTACATGAAAACCACGATTATCTCAAAATTCCCGCACTCTTTCCAGAGTCAACAAACTCGATATAGTTACCGCAGCAGGTTTTAATCTCCCTCAACCGAGCGCAGCGCATCAACAGCAACATCACCGTCGCAATAAAAATTCCCCACCATCCCCGAGAATTCGCCCAAGAAGCAAAGCGAGCGCAACGATCCCAATAAAGCTCGCCTCCCGACTCGGCGCATCCCCTTAATCCGCAAAAGTCCGCCGAGCGCAAAGAACCTCTCTCTCTCGACTCAGACGATCCTCGAAAAACGAAAAGAAGCAGCTCTCCCTCTCTCGCGGATAATGGCGACGTTGACGACTTTATGCGCCTCGTCGCGTGAATAATCGTCCCGTTAATGTGCATTAGTGCGCTTGCGCAGGCGCCGCTTGAATTATGCGCATCCGCGCCGCAGTCCTCGGGATTAAGTTCTCCTCTGGGCTGCAGCATCGCGCAGGGATTAGGCCTATGCGTGCTCGCGCGAGAGAGCGGCAGGATTACGCTCGTCGCCTAATATCTTTGCTCGAGGCCGCTGCTTCTTCCGCATTCTGCGCGGCTCTCCTGCCTCTCCGCGCTGTATGTACACGCATGTTTTATTAATGAGCAGCGCGCGGACGAATGTATAATTATTCGCGATTGGCGAACAGAAGTGCCACGGCGGGATGCGCGTGCTGCCTCGATAATTATTGTTGGGCAAGGGCGCTGGTATATTTAGAGTGCTAAATTTAGACGGGGCTTGTTTTTCAGATTGTTTTACGGGGTGAGTTTGTGTTTGGGTTTTGGAATGAAGGTTCGCTGGGTTTTATAGTTGTTTAGGGCTGTATATGTAGTTTTATTGTCATTTATTGTTAAAGTTGAATTTGTAATTAGTTTGAGACAAATATATATGTGGATATAACTAAATGAATAACTATTTATCATTGTAAAGCTAAAGTGTTTGTATTAATCACCAATTTATATCATTAGTGTCCAAGGATTAATGTACGAGCCCTTCTGAGAAATTCTATAAAATTAATATTGTATTATTAGTAGTAGTTCATTTCTTCAGTTGAAGATACATTGAAACAACAAAAAATTCCTAATCCATTAAAAAGTATTAACAATCATACAACTCAGCATCCTCTTTCTCCACGCCTGCTTTTTACTTCCAAGAGAGCACCTATCATTCACCATTCATCGCTCGAAACTCGACAAGCCATTAACCAGCGAAGGATCACTACCTAGACTCGACCATCCGCAGCACAAACTCGCAACCTCGTAAAAGCGATATGAATCGAAAGTAACGTCACACGAGACGCTTTCAACGTCAGCGCTCCTTCAATGAGCGCGCGAAAAGCTCTCGAAACTTTCAAAGGCCTTCGCGCCTCTGTAACACTAGTCGCGGCCGATTTCTCCTTTTCCTCGGCGAACGCCGGGGTCTTTTCATTATAATAATCTCGAGTGTCGCGCGGCCAGAGTCGTTTTTACACGCGGAGACCTCGGCAAGAAACCCGAGCGCGATACGTCTGTGTATCTAAGTATTCAAAGTACATGAGCAAGCGCTACTTGGGGATTCGATTAGCGCGCTTTGGCCGTTTGAATAAAATTTTCATGGCTAGGTTGTATTCCGAGGGCGCAAGAAGCGCCATTTCTTTCTCGGAGCACGCTCTGGAATTTTAGCGGGTGATGTGTGGGGATATTATTGGAGGGAGATTTTTTGCGCGTTCGAAGGCATGTTTCCGCGTTATGTAAAATTTTACGCGGCTGGACGTGCCGCGGGGTTTGCACGTGACGCGTGTGGATACGTTCACGTGTGGTTGTGCAATTTTCGTGACCGATTTGGGGGACGGGCTTTACGTGCTTGCAAATGAGGCTTCTTTTACTTTTTACTCGCTGATTTTGATTTCTGATACTCTTAAGTACGTTTGTAAAGTTGGGAGTTATCTAACAGTTGCGTTAATTAGTTTCAGTTTTGTGTGCGGTTTGAAAGTAAGGTTTTGGAAATAACGTAAACTTACTAATTTGCAAGCAGTTTGCTGTTCTCCAAAACTCACCTGAAACAAAAAACAAAAAGGCATTAATTAGACACATAGTTTCTATTTTCTTTCACTAACTTATATCAAACAGATTTTTCCAACAGATAACACGCAGTGCAAAGTCAAACGACACAACGCAAAAGATTGCGCGCATAAACACAGGGATTTGAATATCAGCAGAACACGTCCTAACCTAAAAAGCGAACATGCATTATACGAGCGATCAAACAAGTCCGATAGCGATGACACACATCCGCTCAGCCTTTATTTCTTCCTGCTCCTCGGCGCAGAGACAAGGTAGCCGTCGTAATAACACTCGGCATATCGATCATCCGCGATAAATCAAGAGAAGCCTACAATCCGAACGTATACACGTCCAGCCGGCGCATAATGGTCTGTTCCTCGTGTAGGCGCGGATTATAGCAGCTCCGGATCCGCGTGTCGTTTACGGTCCAGATGTGCGCGTCTGGAAAAAGAGCCCGGCCCGGTAGCGGACGCCGCGTCGATCTGTAATTTATCGTTTATAGCTGCTTACGGTACTGCGGAGGATGCTTTGTTTTGAATTTACGGGAAGCTCGCTGGAAGAGCGGCTTGTTTTGAGGTTAAGTGCATGGGTTTTGATGTGCTGGCTGTGTTTATGGCTGACTTTTTCTGTAGTTGGCATTATCATAGGAGTATACCTATAGTTATTTCTGTTAATTGTATTAAGTATATTGATAAATAAACATTGTACTGATAAAGTAACTACTTCTCTACAATCAATAAACAAATCGGCGGAATATGTAAGCAATCGAATTAATCCAGAAAATAAATACATACAATTACTTGTTCCCACACCTAACAAAAAACGAACCTTCATTACACTACATCTTCGCCCAGCATTAAATTTTCTCAATACCCCCCTCGCATTTTCCGATTACAGCTCTCGCAGCGAAATGAGATGCGCCTGGCGAAGTGAAAGACCCAGCGAGCTGCGCTTACGCGCGACACTTGAGGATTCAAGTCGCGCGCACCGAGCTGCCGGAGTTGCGCGTTTTTGCGAAAGCGACAGCGACTTTAATGAAGCGCGCGGGAGCCTTTTTTTCCTTTTTCTCTCTCTCCCTAGCGAGGTAAGTTAAGTATATAGCGCCGAGGCGGCATACGAAATTCACTTCCTCGCCGCGCAGACGGCGACGTATTCGGAATACCGTCGCGCTCTTTATGAGCAGATCCTCTTAACTGGAATCTCTCGCGCGAGGTTCAATGCACGCGTAAACTCCGGTTAAGGGGCAATTGTAAAATTGAAATTCTTTTTCGCTTTTGTTTGCCCGTTCGCGCGTTGGGCTTGCGTAATTGCGCGCGTGTTTACTGCGGCTTTTTGTGTAACGTCGTGAGAGATTTTTTATAGTGAGTGTATGTACGTTTGTTACATTTATATCTCTTTTAGTGGACTAGCTGGTAACAGCGCGTAGAGTTATAGGTATGGTTATTAAGCTACACCAATGGCACCGTTTTCAAACGTCTCAGGTTCAACTACAATTTCATACCGATTTGGTAATAATGGCTAGTTCTCTTTTTTGTTTGAGTTTTTGGAATTAGAGGGATCATGAACGATTTCGTATTATTTTATTAAAAATTTTCTGTTTATTTGGAACGCCAAGTGAGGAGAAAGATGTAGACAATTGCTGTGATGATCTTCTGAAAGTCTTGACTACAACGTCTTTATCAACATATTGCCAAAACCTCGCCCAAAAGGAAGTAGAAGAAGAATTTTTGCTAATATATCTAAAGCTCGGACCAGTACCTTTAAACCTGTATGCAAAAACTAGAAAAAATTTTGCTCCTTTTTCTGGATGAGCTTATCTAGATAAAATTGGCCAAATCTTTGCATTTGCTATTCATTTTCTGAATAGATAATCCGAATCGGATAATGTCAAAGCTTTGAAACTAATATTTACTTTTAATGGAAATCAAAACTATTGTAGTGATATAGGTTAACAAAAACGTATATTCCATAAAATTTACAAAGAGATAATTCTGTAGCTGAAAATTTTCTTTCGCAGACTTGTATTAGCTTCGTTATATCAGTTTTCATAGATTGCGATATTTTGATCAGCTAACTATTCTTCAGCTACAAATATTGATTTCTTAATTTCGATGTTGGTTTTATTAACACTAATCATAGTTTAGAGAAAAAATTAAAACGATTACATAATAATATTATGAATATGTAACAAAATCTAAGTCAATAGCATTGTGTATTAGAACAGTATGCATAAAATAGTATCATATTGGATTCTTATTTGAGTAGTATTATATAAAATTTATCAACATATACTTAACACACATATTTTGTTTTAAAATATGAACTGACGCGAAACGATACTTCGATTTCGTATTTACAAAAAAGTAATATACATATTCATTCTTTCAAAAAAGTTTCTATTGCAATAGCATATTATAAAGGGTTCTATCTCGTAATGGAAAAATAGTTTATTTTATTCTAACTCTACGATACTTCTACTCTCTGTCAAGTTTTGTACGCAATAAAAATTTTACTTAACCCATGTCGTTTTTAAAACTTCTAAAATCAATAACTCTAATTTATATCTTTGCAGTCTAGCGCCATATACATTCCTCACAACTCACAAGTCCACCGTTCCATTTCTCCCGATTCGATTTCCCGCACGCGAAAAATTAATTGGCGGTCTCGATAACCTCCCAAAGCTATCTCCGACGCCGGTTTCGCCAATCGCCTCAATTACCAATTGCTCAAAAGTCACCGAATTATCAATCTCGCCTCGTACGTAGCGATCCGCGTCGCTCCGTCGCCAGAAGTTTTCTCGGCGCAACCAGCAGCGCTCGATCATATTTTCGCAATGCCGGCGAAATTTTCCAATCTGCAAATTGTACAAGAGTCCGCGTTACGAAAGCGTATGGAGTAGCTATAGGACACACGCGCGCGGAATGCGAGATTGCGATTTTTTCATTGCGGAATTTTAAAAGTTAATATTTGCCGGGCTTATCTGGGGAGTTGAGTTGACAAAATGATTGATCTTGTTTTGCGGGAGACAATTTTTGCTCTAGGCGTTGCGAAACTTCAAGGCGTCATCTTGTTAATTTGAAAAATGGTACTAATTCAGAAAAAAAATTAGATACTAAGTATTACTTTTTAAATTACTGTACGTGAAAGTTGATATTTTTTAATATATCTTAAACCTCCAATTTCTACTTATTTATTTTTAGATTATGTAAATATTTTTCACTGTAAATGATATAAGTACTAATTAAGATTATAAACATTCCAAACCGTTTTACACCTAATTATCATAAATTGCACTTAATTATTATCACCATCCAATTCCTTGTAGAAATAAAATTACCTATATACGTAAATCCTACAAGCTTGCAAAACGCCTTAAGCCAACTTTATTACGAAGCCGATCGCTTCTCACCTCGGCCCCCTTCAACAATACACTCTGACAGCTGTCCAATAATCGACACGCAAAAAAAAAGTAAGGAGTAAAAAAGACAAGACAGCACGTGTAACTTTCGTGACGCGAAGCCCAGTAGTCCTGTTCGCATTAGCCTTTATCGGCGGCCACTGTCACCGTTTAGTGATATACGTACCGCCTACAGTGTATATACACATATACAAAACTGCACGGCTGGGTCTTTTCGCAATTACGACTTTTATTGCATAGGAAAGTCGCCCTAAACGAGCCAATCTTCGTTATTTACGAGCCGAGGATTTTTGCTTCTTTAAGGGGGATATTGGGAGGGATTTAATAAATCGTCGGGTGATTAAATTTTTTTTTTCGGTGCAGTTACCATCCGAGAGTAAGAGGATGTCTGCGTAATATTAAGTGAAAGCCTGAAAATTTTACGGCGGATCGGCAGATTTTTATGGTAATATAGTCCAATGGCTTTGTAAATATTGGTTTGAAAAATTATAGGAGATTGCCGAGAATTTCCGGTACTGTGAGACTCGAGTAGATTTTATCATGCAATCTTCTAATAAAAATGTCTATTGTGAAAAAAATTATGACGGATTTTCCTTAGAAAGTTGAAAGCAAATATAATTTTACAAAGCATTCTTACCATCAATCACTGTCCTATTTAGAAATAATTCGTAATCATGAAACAAAAGTTTTACTTAAAGGATCAGACAAATCGCTAATAATAAGGTTTTATAAGTATACTACTACATTCTGTCTTGTTAAGGCGAGTTGCATTATAAGTAAATTATTAAACTGTCTGTTGGACTTGCATCATAAGGTCGACAAATTGTGATTGATTATACGTCGTAAATCTATAAAATTTTTATGAATTAAACCGGCTTTTTATACCCAGTTACATAAGCGATCTTTTTGATGGTCATGTTCATAGAAAGTAGCTTCAAACATCTTGAGTTTTGCAAAAAATAAACCTGCTTGCAGACTTGGTTAGACTTGGTAGCCTGTTTGGCAGATTTTGGTTTTTTTAAAAATTCTATTTATTTATTACTTTAATTTACATAATAAATGAATAAACATGTTGTTTGTCACATTTTTGTTGCTCGTTAAAAAAAAATAAATAAAATCTCGAATGTTTCAAGCAGCAACCTTCTGAAACAGTTTTTTTTATTGAAAAAATAAATTAAATAAAATGCATCTTCTTGTTCCACACGGAAGTCTCAGATCGACTATCTCGCCTGTCAGCTGATGCCGAATTTTCAACGTGAAAGTAAACACAAGGCGAATAAACAAAAAGCGTCGATTACAAAGTAACAAAGGGCGCATATCTCTGTCTAGAAAGTAAGCTGTTGGCTTTCTATATGCATGAAAACTTTATAGTCATTGACTTTCCTTGTACGAGTAATTAAGATAATATCGAGCTCGGCGCATGTTTACAATGCTTTTCGATCGTCCATTCACGGCTGCATTAACTTCCTCGTTCAAAAATGACTGATTGGATCGATGGAAAATTTAATAGTGTTATCAACGAGGCTGCGATTATGTCTAACTTGCATATGGATATTACGTCTATATAGTGGTGTATTAGTTTTATATCTTGCAGATAGGAGTTTTATCTATATATCGATTTTTATTAATTATTTCTTCATGAAATTTGACGTGACCTGCAGGGGATCTAATGGGATCAAGATATTGTTACAAGCAATTAGTCATATTTTAAAGGAAAGGATCACTCTTACGAGTACAAGTATTCAATCCTGATGATATCGTGAAAAAGGTATTGATTACATTTTTATTGGTTTTTAATTATAGGAGTCATAAAAAATGAAAGTGCTTACATCAATAACAGGTATTTTGTAAAAATTGTAACTAGTTTTAAGAATTATAAATAAGAATTCTACTTTGCATATCATTATTTATAAAAATTTTAATATAAATATGTAACTGGAGCAAATTTTAATAGTCGATAAAATACGTACAAAAATATTTCATTAGCATTTAAAAATTTATATCAAAGATATTTTTATATAACCGTAGTTTAATAAGCATTTAGTTTATTACATGCTTTCCTTATAATTTGAAAATACAATTTCTTAAAACTGTAAAGTGCAATATTGAAAAACACAATTTTTGATAGTTAAAATTTTTGTAAATTCTGTATAACGTGTTTAAATTGTGCTTAATAATTTAGTTGTACTTAATAGAAAAAAGATATACATCGAATATAAGTTCTAAAGGTGCAAAAAAAAAGATGGCTATTCAACTGTTGACACAAAATATAAATATTATGACTGTAACTGTAAAATGATTTTAAGATTTTTCATATAGCATATCTTCTCTCAGAATATGTCTTTGATAAAATATTCTGTTAAAGCAGTGAGCAGAGGTTTTTCTAAGTGCAATAAAAGTTACTTACATAAATTTAAAT